>NDXB01015276.1:266890-281171 GCA_002631895.1 Agapornis roseicollis | reverse complement strand
AAATATATTAAAATTTATTTTTAAAATTAAAAAAGTGGTTTTTTTTTTGTTTTTTTTTTTTTTTTAAAAAGGGGGGGAAATAAGTATATGAAAATCTTTATTCCTACCTTCTTTCACCATTAAATACAAAATAAAACTTATTCCCAAGAGTCTGGTATGACCTCTGCTGATACCTCTTCCATGGAAACAATGTATTTACTTAACACAGACTCCATATGGTGCATAATCCCATGCAAAATACCAGAAAGTCAGTATACATATTTTTATGCTGAATTCTATCTCTCAGCAGGGTTGGCCTACCAGATTTCTCGGTTTCTTCAAGTCTGTGAATTGGTCAAGTCAAATTAACAAATTCAACCCATTCCTCAACAGCAAATACCACCATAAACCATACCTCCAAAACCACTATAGAAAAATACTATAAATATTCCTTTTCATGTATGTGCATGTATACTTGATGCATATTTACGTACACACTTGAAGTTACCTGACAGTTCCTTTTATATATATATATATATACACACATACATATATATGAAACGTTTACCAAAAAAGACTTAAGTATATCTGTAACAAAGGGATGGTCTTATAACCATTAGAATATAGAATTATGTGATTTATTTACAAAGAATTGTCATAGACAGTTAGATAGTCCATGCATGTGGTCCAGAGACAGAAGAGTCCTGAGGATGTTCTCTCAAAAGCTGGTCAGTGCCAGTGTCCCATGCCCATTTTAGAGATGAGAAATGGCAGGAATCACATAAGAATGTTCTTAAGTCACAGATTATGCAATCTACCCCCTGAAATGGAATTTTCTATTTACATAAGAGGTTTTTAAAGGAACTTACAGCAAAGTATTGTCTGATTTGACATTTTTACTCATTCAAGTTTTTACTTACTACAAACCATGACCACACATCATTGTAAAGTCAGGTAGCTAAATTAGCTTCTCAAGTTTAGAGTGATATATTTTGCACACTGGTTAGACAGGTAATGTATGTAATTTTCAGTGTACCTTACCCTGCATCTGAGCTATTGCCACAAAGTAGATAATCCTTTTGTTTTACGCGATAGAAATTACCTAAAGAAAAAACAGGAAGCAATATGATTATAATCAGGAGGAGGTTTTGGCAGGACATGAGGATGAACCTATGTCCAAGTTACCATGGTTTGAATGTTCATTATCTCCCATTCGTGTTTTCTCAATAGTGGGTTCAAATACTGGCACATCCCTACTGGTGAGTACAGTTCCAAAATTATAGAATAAAATAAAAACACAATAGAATCATAGAATAGTTAGGGTTGGAAAGGACCTTAAGAAATTCCAGTTCCAGCCCCCCTGCCATAGGCAGGGGCACCTCACACTAACCCATGCCACACAAGGCTTCATCCAATCTGGCCTTGAACACTGCCAGGGATGGAGCACTCACAACGTCCCTGGCCAACCCATTCCAGCATCTCACCACCCTAACAGGAAAGAATTTCTTCCTTATATCCAATCTAAACCTCTCCTGTTTAAGTTTGAACCCGTTACCCCTTGTCCTGTCACTACAGTCCCTAATGAACAGTTCCTCCTCAGCATCCCTATAGGCCCCCTTCAGATACTGGAAGGCTGCTATGAGGTCTCCATGCAGTCTTCTCTTCCCCAGGCTGAACAGCCCCAACTCTCTCAGCCTGTCTTCATATGGAGATGCTCCAGTCCCCTGATCATCCTCATGGCCCTCCTCTGCACTTCTTCCAATAGCTCCATGTCCTTTTTATGTTGAGGACACCAGAACTGCACACAATACTGCAAGTGAGGTCTCATGAGAGCTGAGTAGAGGGGTAGGATCACCTCCTTCGACCTGCTGGTCACACTCCTTTTGATGCAGCCCAGTAAAGTGTAAAAAAGAAATCCTAGAACGATGACTACAACATTTAGACATAAATTACATAGTCTCTTCTTATTTTATATGAAATACTGAATAGCCTTCCAAAATCTGATGTTTACTAAGTCAGAGAAATAAAGCACAAAGCCTAGAACTCTTTTGCTTCTTCAGTAGGTAGATTATAATCAGATAAGTAAAGCCTACCTAATTTAAAATGGAACTATTTACAATGGCTGGCTATCACTGGCAATTATTAACTAGAATATCCTGTGACTGAAAATATATAAAAGATGGATGTTTCAATGACAATGTCATAACAGTTGCTGTACTATAAACAAATTTACAGAATTTTTGTTTTAATTATAAGGCTGTAGGCTTCAGAAATAAAAGAATGACTAACTATGTTGTCCTTTAAAACAAAGAAAAATAAAAATAATACAGATAGAAAGATGGTAACTAATTAGGGAAGAAGTAGATTGAGGCCAGATCCCATTCAGAGAGTTCTATGTAGGCTGGAGGAAAGGGCTGACAGGAGACAGAAAATTCAGCAAAGACAAATGCAGAGTTGTGTCCTTGGGAAGGAGGAGCCCCTTGGAGTGATAGAGGCTGGGGGCTTTACTGGCTGGGGAGCAGCTCTGCAGAAAAGGCACTGGGGGGTCTTGGCAGACAGAGAGCAAGATGAAGGTAAGACAGCAGGCTGGCAAAGAGGCTGACAAAAGGCTTGAGGCTTAAAAGGGTAAAAAACTACTTAGAAACTATGATGAAGAATATATGAAGATGGGAAAAGTGCGAACCAAACACAACAAGCCTAGGAATGCCAAAATCCTACCATTCAATAACAGCACTTACATAATGTTAGAAAAATTATAATCCTATTATTTCCATAGATCCTTTAGAGCTGGCCAACACTCTGAATGTTCAGCTACTGATCTAAATGCCAGGTGCCAATACTCTGACACGTGAATTGTTCATATATTTTTAAGAAGTAATTCTGGCTTTGTTCCTTAATAAATGAAAATGCACATATGTCAAGGAAAGTCACTAGATGGCATCACAGTCACTCACAGCTGACCAGCATATGATATGATGAAAAATTATACTAGGAGGATGAACAACTGAGCTCACTGAAATTATAATGCAACTGACATATAAAAATGATTAAGAACAGTTATATAAGAATGGAGGAATGCAAACATAACTAGATGGAACTTCCTCGCCTGCATCAGCACTCTGTAGACTCCCAGCAAAGTGAATGGTTGTAGTATAGGACGCAAATGACATTCTTGAAGATTTTAGTTCTGTGGTTTAGTTTTAGATCAATACTTAGTGGGAAATGGAAATAGAAAATCTCTATACTGTATTTGAAGAGAAAATCCACAAGTGTTCTACAGCATATAAGCTATCAGCCAAAATTATCCACAGGGCACTACCATCACTCCATTTTTGCAACACTTCTTAGGCAAATAATACAGCTAAAGTAATAGATGGCACAAAAAATGTAAACACAGTCACAGAATTTTGAGAACATTAACAATTCAGAAATATAGAAAGAAAATCTGAAAATACAAGAAAAAAGAATTTTAATGTCCATTTTTAAGGAAGGAAATAAACATGATTCATCAAAACTCAGCCTGTAGCAACTGTATTTGCTTTTACTTTGGGGTCAGTGAGGAGGGAAGATAGCATCCGCTATTCTACCAATTTCTTTTTCTTTAAACACACTATCGCAAATAACTACTGAGCAATACCCTGTAAATCCACTGCCAGCACACACTCACACATGAAAATTAATCAAATTTTTGACAATTAGAAGATGACGTACTACATCTCATTAAGTGGTAGCACCAGTAACCATATCACACAAACACAAAAAAATAAACATCTGTCTGTTTCTGAACCTGCCTAAATGTTATCACTTCAGTCTACAGAGATTAAGACTGCTGAAAAACATCTCGATTAAGATGTCAGTCCCTTTAGTAGCAACAGGTCCTACAAGATGAATGCCATCTTCTTTCCTACCCAAATCACTGCTTGCCTAGCGATTTCTTTATTTAACAGAGACCAATTGATTTCTTACCTCTACCTAATAAGAAAAGTACATCTTAAGTAGGAAATCTCTGATATCTATCTAGTGTTTCTCTGCCTTATTTATAATCTAAAGATACAAGGAGTGGCTAAAAGAATTAGCTTTGTTCAGCCTTGAGATCGGGGCGGGAGGATGTGGGGGGTGTGGGTGGATTTTCATACTGCCTACAAGTGTAACATGAAAGACTCAAGATGGAGCCTGACTCTTCCCAGAGGTGCACACTGGAAGGGTGAGAGGCAATTATGGAAAGTTTAAAATTCAGAATTGATATTTAAAAAAGATACTGTGAGACAGGTCAAACACTGGGCAGGCAGCTCAGAGACACTGTGGTATCTCAGTTCTTACAGATATTAACAAGTTGACTGGATGTGGCACTGAGTAGTCTGCTCTAACTGAACCTGCAGGCAAGCAGCAGCTCGTCTGGTTGATTGTGGAGATCTTGTCCAACCTGCATGAGTCTGTGATTCTAAAACCAATCTAACCCTATAAATATGTTTCTAAGTGCAGAACAATCATGTCAGCAAAGGCTTGGGATCCAAATACATTAAAATCCCTACTCTTTGTCATCATATTTAATTGCTTTTTACCTTTAACCTACAGTATGAAACAGTGATCATGTGTGTGAATATGTTTAAACACACAGATTTTAGTAAGTTGCAAAAGTGTTTCTTACTTTCATTGTCAATGTATGCTGTCCAATCAAACTCCGTGCCATTAAAGTATAGAGCTAGGTGTTTTTCAAAAGATGTTGAATTGTCTGATGGCCAGAACAAGCATTTATTCTTCAAATTGCCCATGAACAACTGCAGCCCTATTAGTGCAAACACACTCAGGCAAAACACAGTCAAAATCATTACATCTGAGAGCTTCTTCACAGACTGAATTAAGGCTCCAACAATAGTCTTCAAGCCTGCAGAGAGAAGCAGATTTTTGTTATAACATTAAATATTTACCTACACTAAAATGTGATGTGAACTACTCTAACATACAAATATCATGCACAACTTTACAAAATGTCTTAAAATATTTTCCAAAGGAAAAAAAGTACCAATGAGTCTCATGGTTCCTAACAAATTAATTTGAAAATATGAACGTGAAAGAATGGGACACATTCCAAAACACTTGCTCTTCAAATGAAGAGGTAACTTTTTAGTCATGCTTTCTATACATGTAAACTACATGTAAAGAAAATTAGCCATTTTACTTTCTTTTTGATGCCTCTTGCTCCAAACCTTTGTCAGTGTTCTATTCCAATACATTGGTTCTACAACAGCAAACACAAACAGAACACAAATGCATTGTGGTAGAAATTCTAATGACTGCATTCTTTTGCATCCTGTTCAACTGGAGGTGGGGTTTGGTCAAGACAGGCATCTTAAGGTAATAAATACACCATGCAGTTTCCATGCTAGTCTTTATTATCTTGGTCTTTTGTCAGGAATTCTACAACAGACTGAAATTTTCAATCCCAAATGTCTTTGATAAATAGCAGCATTAATATTAGCAATAGTAACATTAAAATTAGCAAGAGAAAAATAAATTCATTTTGATCCTTAATATGGGAGAGAAAATTCAACATCATGAAATGGAAGTATGCACAAGCTATGTGATTCAGTTTCTCATGCAAGAATGTATTAAACGCTGAGGCTGAGCATTTTAGAGAATTAGAAAACGGAATCAAATTGTGGTTAAGACTAAAGTCTGGATGCTTCTGTTAAAGATAGGAGTTCAGCTCCTCTCAAATTTCAGCCAGCCTCAGTGTTTAACCTAGCTCTCACCTGGGATGACTGATATTGTTTTCAAAGCTCGGAGAACTCTGAATGTTCTCAACGCTGAGACATTGCCCATGTCCACAAACTCTGTCACATATCTGTAGTGAGGGATTCCACACACAAACACAATGACAGCACACACAAAATTAAACAGAGGTGATGTAGAGTGCCTACTATTTACACATTTACTTCTTACCTGGAATTACAGAAATAGTTTTCAAAGCTCTCAATACTCTGAAAGTTCGAAGAGCTGAAACATTGCCTAGGCTTACAAATTCTGTTATATACCTGTAGGATTAAATCACAGTTATTCAGAATTGAGGTAAAGCATACACTACTTACCTGGACCTGTAATCCAGACTGGATTTTTTGGAAGGAGAACTTTAAATTAAAGACTTGCAATTCATACATTCCTGTTTCAACTAAGTTTTTCCTAAGAAGCACACACTTAAGTGGATCTCCATTTAATGCAAATTAAAAATTAAACTTTCCCTGTTCATTTTGTTTGATTTCCCTGTTCATATTGTTTAAATACTCCTTAAAATTAATTGTACAGTGGTACCATCTCTTTTGTACTGTGGGACAGTCCACTAATTCTACTGTGTGCTACATTAGTGTAAAATACTAAAATGGAAAAAGTCAAAACACAACGCAACTGCAGTTCATTTTACATGAGCTAAAATAACCCAAACAAATTACTATATATTATTAAAAAAAACTATATACTTACGCAAAGGAAATGACAACAAAATCAAGCCAGTTCCAGGGGTCACGAAGGCAAGTAAAATCATTTATACAGAAGCCTCTTGCAAGGATTTTTACCAGAAACTCAAAAGTATAAATTCCAGTGAAAGTGTATCTAGGAGAAAACATCCAAGCAAAAGTTTAAGATTGTCATTCAGTGATACAATAGCACAGGCACAATAGAAAACCACTAGGACCCAGTGACTGTTACACATACTGTAACAGCAATTACAAACTCACATAAACTATGGCTGTTTTCCCACCACTGCTCTGCAAGATAATTGCATCAATAACTTATTTTATCTGATATATTTTCCAGTAATAATAATAATCATGACTATCACAAAAATATTTTTGCTCAAATAAAAATTTCAGCATGGTTGTCGTGTCAGAAATAAAATCCATAGGCAAATGAAACCTAGAGTTTTCTAGCACTTGACGAATGATGAGGTAGACTTGAGAATGTCAAGGGGGTGCGTGTCCCCTCTTCAGATTTTGTTATACAAAATGAAGATGCCTCAAAGGGCCTTAGAAAGCATCTTCCATAATGAAAAGAAGTAGTTTCAGGCAGAATGGCTTTTGTATTCTTTTTTTTTTTACATATATATATAAATTCTGAAGGAACAGCTCAAGAACGAGAATGCATAAAAGCATTAGTTGTACAAACACTCTGAACAAGAGTATTAATCAGAATATTGTTCAGAGGAAAAGCTTAACAATACCACAGCTTGTTTTCTTCCTTGACCTTGCAGGTCTATGCTGTTTTGAGTATCAGCTAGGATCAAACTCAGGCTAGAAAAAGGAGAATACTGGTATAACACACGAGGGTAAGTAAAACTATATGGTCTAGCTCTTAATTTAAATTTTCATTTTTAAGCCAGTTAACAAATTACTAGCTGATTTAAGTATACTTACTCTACATTCTTTGTCCATTCTGGAAGGTTACTCCATGTCATAAAAACACAGTTTGTCAAAATAGTGAGCATAATGAGCATGCTGAACAATGTTGACTATAGTTAAGGAACATACTCTTGTCATCAATAATGCAAATAACGGTGCAAAGATGTTTCACAATAATGATGGCTATACCACTAGCTCTGCAATCTAGGCATACATGCTGTGTATCTCCCTCTGAATTTAACCAGAAAGCTAAAGAGACAAACCTTAGCTCTTTTTCATTTTAAAAGAAAGAGTTAAGTGCAGGTACACATTCAAACACTAAACAAAAACCCCCATTGTTATTAAAGATTAAAAAAGACCAGGAATAATTTTTAATAAACCACTTGAAAAGGATATGAATGAACCAAAATCTTAATAGCTATTCTTCTAACAATATTGAAAGGAGATAAAAGGTACAAGGCAGGTGTGGCACTGAACCTGAAGATTGTCTTCCCTCTATTCAATACTATAAAAGTCTTATAAAAAAAACAACCAACCAAACAAACGAAAAAAAAACAGAAAAAAGAGAGGAGACAGGAAATAGGAAATTAAGCACACCTGTTAGCAACTTTGCTATAGAGGCTGCACTTACACAGGTAGGATTTTACAAGCAAATATCAGTCTAAATTTTCAGATAAGCAATGAAAAATCAACACCAGACATCCTCTGTCTGTGCTTTTAAAAAAAAAAAAATCTGCATTTCAGCTTTTTACAGGATTATGCAATTACATTAAAAATTTGTCATTTTATCATTTAAAATTAATCCAGCTATAATACCTGCAGTTCAGATCAAAGTTGGCAATACAAAACAAAGCACCTAACCAACTATTTTTGGGCACTTACAAGCAATTATTTCAGTCCTTTGAAACGGCTTCTGAGGTAAGACATCCTTGGCTTTCAAAGACTTTACTGCCTTTACTGCACGTACAATTATCACTTGTACCATTTATGCAACCATTTTTTTTTTTTTATTTTGACTATGAGACAAATGAAAATGTCATCTGATTAAATCTTAATTCAATCTATTTCCTATGATTATTCTCACAGAAGGCTAATATCCAGAAATACAAAGGTAGCAACATTGAATCTTTGTTTTCTAATGATATTCTATTGTAAAAGAAATAGGTAATTTGACAGTAGCATTCATGAAGTTGCAACAGCAAAACCTAAACTAACTAAAAAACCTACATCTGATTATTAGTCTTCAACATGCTGTACAAAAACCCCACTGCTTTAACTTTGCTGCTTCTTACAGAGAGATAATACAGCTCTTTGGCCACTTGTATGCAAGTTGCTCATCTATTATCTAGCACTTGCTTTCAAGAACCTGTCCTGTTTTTAATTCAGCAAGTATTTTATTGATTTACACAAAAAAAATAACCACTCACTACTTATATGTCACTTCTGCCTACACAAAAACATATTTTCTTCATCTGTACCTGCCAAAGTCACCACCCTTGCTCTTTTCTCCTTTTGTTTTCATTTTATCTACAAAACAAACTGAGTTGCATTGAAGTACACATATATAAGTTCAGATTTTGTCTTCAGGTCTATATTGGGCCTGTAACACAATATTAAAATACAAGGTACACAGCTTTAGTCCTTACACTCAGTCCCATGTGAGAAATGAGTGTTGGGCTACTCACATTAATGTTATTTTTATGCTGTTTTGATGAACCGATACTGAGTCACAAATCTTCTTTTACATTAAACAAAACCACACCATTTACATAAATTTCTTGGAAAATTTTTCATCCATCCAGATATAAAGTCATTCTAGGAGGAATGATGTAGCAACTTTGACAAACCTCTTTGCTCAGTAACATATTATTATTGAGGTCATATGACCTCAAATTATCATACAAGTGTACTATCTTCATGTTCCTCTTGGGGCAGTCCAGGGAACAATTACTTGCTGGGGAACTGGTATTAAAAACCATCAGGAAAAACAGAACTGGCCAGAAAAATCTTCCCCATAAGACTCAGAACAGTTGCAGTGGCCCTGAAGCAAATTCTAGGAAAACGTATCTGTGACACAAACTCTTACCAATCCACTTAAATCACATCATATGAAGCTGGCATATATGTGATGACAATATTAATTCTTTTCACTTATGTCCCTCCCTAGCCAGACAGTGTTTAACAGTTAACTTTTTATAAAACAAATATTTCTATGAGATTTCAAGGAAAGTTTGACAATTGACCACTTGGCAGATGACTGAATGAGCACTTTTTCCAAAGACTACCTTACTGAAATAGATCTCAGCTACTGTCTATGTTTCCTAGAAACCCCATGAACAGAGTAGGCAGACAGAGAGGAAGTTTTCAAATGTATCTGGATTCAATCAGATTTGAAGAGATTTAGGATATCTAAATCAAATCCACTAACTCAAACTATCATCATAAGGAAACCTTAGAGATTAAAACAAAAGCTTATTAAGCAGAAGAGTTACAATCATATTTAGTATATTCAAAGTAATTTAAGATTTAGCACTTTATAGTTCAACAGGACTGTTCTAATTACACTCTTAATATAAAATACTTACTTTTTTATTGATATAATATGGATCCAGGTCCTCCAGGGGCACAGATATCATTCCTGGAGGAATATCACCATAAATAAATGGCAGTGTCTTTCCTGCCTCTAAGTCAGGACTTGGCTTTGGGTGATCTTCCTCATGACCACCATCATCTTTATGTTCATCTTTTTCACGAGTCTTTTCATCAGCAATACGTTTTTCAATAGCTGCAAGAGATTCTTTGGTGAAACAGAAGAAGCTGTCAGATCCTGGTGGTACCAGCATTGCCTGTGCCATCTTTTCATTCTGTAAACTTTAAATGCTTTTAGGCTCTTGAACAAGAGGATCCTAGGAGAACATGAGAAAATAAAAAAAAAAACAAAAAACAAACCAACAAATAAAAGCTACTGGCAGAGTCATCATTTGCCTCTTTTCTAATTCTAAAGCCCTGTAGCAGGAAGTATGAGACTTAACTATCAGATACTTTATAGAAAACTAGGTACCATTAATGACATGGAGAACAGATACAAATTATGATGCAAAGAAAAAAAAAAAAAACACAAACAAAAGGGCATGGGGAGAGAGCTAAAATTTGCACACAGTTTGTCAACTCATCTTAAGACAAACTTCACAACAAGACAAAAAGAAAAACAAGTCCCGCTTTACCTAGCCTAAACATANACTAGATACAATTAATAACATGGAGAACAAATACAAATTATGAAGCAAAAAAAAAAAAAAAAAACACAAACAAAAGGGCATGGGGAGAGAGCTAAAATTTGCACACAGTTTGTCAACTCATCTTAAGACAAACTTCACAACAAGACAAAAAGAAAAACAAGTCCCGCTTTACCTAGCCTAAACATAAAGTTAAAACACACCTTACTGTGAAAAAAAAAAAAAATGTGTTAACACAGCTATGTAGTGCTGTGTTTCAGGGAATGGGGTGGCTGGGGTCACACCACTGCAGTAGCACTCTGCCACCCCTTCCTCCTCATGCTTTTCCCCTGCTCCACCATGGGTCTTTCCCACAGGCTGCATGGCTTCAAGGTAAGCCTGCTCCAGTGTGAGCAATCCATATACCACAGTTCCTTCAAGGAATATCCACCTGCTCTGGTGTGGTGCCTTCCACAGGCTACCAAGCAGATACCTGCTGTGGTATATTCCTCCACAAGCTGCAGGAAAACACTTGCTGCATCATGGCCTGTCCCACAGGCTACTAAGGAATCTTTCCTCCAGCACCCAGAGACCCTCCTCTTTCTTTTCCTCCACTGACCTGGGTGTTCGCAGGCTGCTTCTCACACTTCTTTCCTCACGCCTACATGTGGCATTTTGCCCTTTCTGGGTGTGTTTTCCTACAGATGTCACCATCTTGGCTGAGGGGCTCAGCTGTGCTCTAGGGTGGGTCCACTAGAGCTGCACAGAAATGGCCACTTCCACCACCAGGCAGCCCCTACCTCTCCACACAGAGGCTTCCCCTGCAGCCCCCCTCAAAACAGGTGTCACAGATACCAAGTACAGAAACACTTTTAGGTCAACTTAGTATCAGTTGAGGAAGATTTACTTTTTAACAATATTCTAGCAGAAGCTAAATTCTCATGGGCATGCAACCTGACCTTACACAAGCCATCTCTTCCTCAACATCAGCCAGTCAAGGATATGCACAGACTTCAAAATCCTGATTTTTCAGCTGAGCTAAAACAGCTTCTGATTTCTTGGCAAATACTCTTTACCATGATGAAAGACATAAAAAAGGGCATCTTTGCACAGCCTAGTAAAGAGATGAGATAGAGTACTGGTGGACAAGAAGTGGATTATGCATGAGCCAGCAGTGTGCCCGTGAGGCCAGATGGGCCAATAGTATCCTGAGGGGCATCAGGAAGAGTGTGACCAGCAGGCCAAGGGAGGTGATCCTCTGCTCTACTCCACCTTGCTGAGGCAACATCTGGAGTACTGTGTCCAATTCTGGGCTCCTCAGTACAAGAAAGACAAGGAGCTACTAGAGAGAGTCCAGAGGAGGCCACAAGGATGATCAGGGGTCTGGAGCATCTCTTATAAGGAGAGATTGCAGGAGCTGGGCCTGTTTAATCTAGAAAAGAGCAGACTGAGAAGGGATCTCATTAATGCATTTAAATATCAAAAAAGCAGGCTCCAAGAGGATGGTGACAGATTCCTTAAGTGGTACCCATAAACTAAAGCTCAAGAAGTTTCACCTCAACATGAGGAAGAACTTCTTTCCTATGAAGGTAGCAAAGGACTGGAACAGGCTGCCAGGGGGGTTGTGCAGTCTCCTTCTCTGTAGACATTCAAAACCAGCCTAGATGCATTCCTGTGCAAATTGCTCTAGGTGACTCTGCCTTGGCAGGGGGGGCTAGATCATATCCAGAGGCCTCTTCTAACCCTCACAATCATATGATTCTCTTATGTCCTATTAAATGGCTATAAAAAATCAGATGTTTTTCCTGTTAGCCACAAAGCTTACGGAAAACACAGATATGTTTTTTCTCCAGAACAGAAAGCCCAAGAATGCAGTTTCCCCTTATTTATCAAAGAAGTAATAACTTCATCTGTGGCATCTTAACGATTTACTCAAACGGTGACACTGAAGATCTGCCCAGCCATGCCTGGACTGAGAAGCAGCTGTCTCTTAAAAGGTACTTTTCCTTCAGAAGCTGGATGACATCTGTTGCTCTCAACACCAAGGGAACATGCACCAGCTGAGATGGTGAGCAATATTTCTTGAAAGGAAGGTCACCAGGATCTTTTTCCATAAATTATATTTGCACCTAAGAGCTAAAGTAAGTAACACAAGTATTATTTGGCACCTTTGGCTTACAACTCTTTTTCAGAAATAAAAATGTGGAGGGGAATGGGTAATATCTGCTTCTTTATCTTTAAGCTGAAAACTCACAGGGATTTCCTTAGTGCAAGCAGCTGTGTCCATTTAAGTTTTTTTTTAAAGCCAAGGAAAGTTTTTACTAGCAGGGGCTTATTCCTACACCAAGGTGGTAGCAGTGTAAAGTTAAATAGAAGGTTTTCCCCCAGAAAACTCTCCTACATGGTATATTAGCCAATACTGTATGCAGCATAACAGATTCTGAAGACTGCACTTATATAAAATTTGCCTTTTCTGTATTGAGTGATACAAACTAGTTAATATATGCAGCTATATGTAATCAGTCTACACACAGTTATTCTCTAAAATGGTTAGATAGTTACACAAACTCTTTTTAGAGTGTGAAGAGAGCAAGATCTACAGCCATTAGAACAACTTCTATCTTAAAATCAAATAAAAAGGGGGCTGCCCTTTATAAGCTAAATATGATACCGATTTTTCAGCACATCTACACACCACTGACCAGTCCACCATGCCTTCCAAAAAGCAGGGGCCTATTTGGCAGTCTAAGAAATCCTTATGCAACTTCATGTTTTGATGACTATCTTCAGAAACAAAATATGCAACACCAAACATATCAACAAAAAGAAAGAGGTGACACTCCCAGAGAATAAGACAAATACATGCCATAACATTCAGCTAGCCTTTTGGAGGATGCTCCCATCGCTTCGAGAAAACCTTAAAAATAGTTGTCTAGTTAACTTTATGAGCAGAGACTCAGAGGCTGATGAATACCATGTCTGCAGGAACAACTTATCAAAGATGTACTTGAAAAATGTCACTGTTATGTCTGTCTCTGCATTTGGGCTAAATTTACTCTTCAGAAGCCTGCAATATGTACAACTAAAAGTTCATGACTGCTCACTTTACCGAATACCACTATGGCCTTATGGCAGTTTTTCTGAGTTGTTACAGATGTTATCAGAATGAAAACCAATCTTTCTGCTTTCATGTTCATATTCCACTGGTTTATCCAGGAAGGCTTAAGTGGTATCCTTAGGGCTGAAATGAACTTAAAAATTTCTCTCTAGAGACACCACAGACAATGACTGCAGCACATTGCTCAGTGTTAACATAAAACAGAAAAAGGTTCTTTTATAACATATAATGTGACTCTCTTCTATTAATGACTTAGCCTAGCAGCCTAATAGCAATCTATGCTTGGAAAAAAAACCACACCTATTGAACACATTTTGTGTTACAGTTCATTCATCACATTTTCTTGTTATGACTTTTTTAAAGTACTGCAAATGCATACTCTTTATAGCATTGCTGAACAAACTAATGCTACTTAAAGCATTACTTCATCAAAATCAGGTTATTCAAGTAAGAAAATGAGTGGAAAAAAGAAAATATTTCCTCTCCCCATGAAAACTCCACAGAGGTCCTTCTGAAAGCTTCCACCCCACAAAAAAACCAAGAGTAAAAAAACCACCAATAATAAAAAAAAAAAAAAA
>NDXB01015276.1:253463-266791 GCA_002631895.1 Agapornis roseicollis | reverse complement strand
AAAAAGCTACAACACAAAAAAAAAAACAAAAAAAAAAAAACCACCAAAAAAAAAAAAAAAAAAAAATAAACAAAAAACAAACAAACCCAAAAGAAAAGAAACACGTAACATCCCCCATTTTCTCAGTTTACTATTAAGAAATAGGCTTCTAATCCAACATAGCTATATTGTGCATGTATGCCTGAATAGAGACTCTCTCCATCAAGCAGAACGCAAAAAGCAACTTTATTTATAAAAGAAAGATTACAGGCAAACTGCTGGATAACACAGACAACCTAGTAGCACAGCACTAGAAGTAAAGTCCTGGATCGAGGAACAAGCCAATAACAACACGATACAAATGGAAACATTAATTTACTTTCATGGAACATGGCAGAATGAGAATTATTATTTTTAAAATATCTTTTAAAATATAGTTTTAATGTATATACAAAAAAAAGCATCAGGGTCATATTTATGTCATTTTAGAAACAATATCTCTTGGTTACTCCATTTTCTATGCTTGACATGTAAATAGATGGCTGTTCCAAAACGTTCTCCACCAACTTGCGTTAAATCTAGTGCTTTATTGTTTTACAGGTAGAAGTTTGAGGTTTTGAGCTTGAGCCCATTGGGCTAAAAAAGCATGAACACATTGTTAATATTTTCTATAGGCATCAACAAAATGTTAATTTTAACATTTAGAGAAAAAACGGTCAAGTTTAAACCAAAGCTTAGACACAGCAACAACCCTCCATACCTAGGAAATGCGTTTTCCATACAGATGCCACGTATTTATCTTCAAGTTTTTCAGAGTTAGAAATAACATATCTGCCCTTGCTTCCATGTATTCCATAGCATGACAATGAATTTTTACAGCATTATTTTCAATGCTCTCTGTACTATGGTATATTTCGTAGTGCTATTTGAACAATTTGAATAAAGTTTTCAGCACCTTGAAAAAGCCAGGTGATTAAGTCCCAAAAACCATGTCTTACATGTACAAAACTTAATTAAAAATATGAAGGTATTACCATGACAGTTGGCTACAGATGTACAGAAAAATTCAATTAGGCAAATGATCAAATCTGATGAGTCATAAGCAAGCCTACATATATTTTCTTGGCTATGCTTACTCTTCTGTACATCTGTATATAAAGGATATGGCTTTTTTTTTTTTTGCCAGGGATATTGAGTTTTACTAAATAAATTAAGATTCACATTATTAACTGCTATGTAGTCATTATTCAAAGATACAGCCTTCAGACTGTTTGAGTTCCTACAAAAAATAACCTGATTTTAATCCTGCTACTTCAATATTACTATTCTGTGATTGTCTGCAAAACAAGCAGCAGGCTATAATACAAATACGGAAAGTTCTTAGGTAAACGGGGTGTGTGTGTGTGTGTCAATCCAGAAAGCATCTGTTCTATTCAACAATTAAAAATCTAGTATTCTTCCTTCTACTCTCAAGTAATTTCCTGTGTGGATTCTAACAGTACATACACCATTTGTCTACTTGTAATGCTAAACATCAATAAGAACTAAAACATTTCTGAATTATTAATTGCTCTGAGACTGAAGAAATTAGATCTATGGTACATTTCACCCCTGGTAATTCCTGGTAGGAGCCTGTAGCAATACAAAAGTACTAAGTGGGACAATTCATTTTAAACAAAAGCTTTCTCCATGTCCTTCATTTAGAAGTTGCTACTTTCTCTACAGATTGTTCATGAAAATAATTAGAAAGACCAAAGCAAAATGCCTATGGAAGACTGACAATTTCTTTTTGGTTCTAAGGATTCAACTTCTTATATGCAACTCACCTTACATAACCTATATCTCCTCTAAAGTTTTCCCAAACTAGCTATTTTCAATTCAGTAACCTCTGATTTCAAGGGATGAATTTACAGCAATACTCAAAAGCTGAAAGATACTAATATTGCAGGAAAGAAAAATGTTCAAAAGGTGGAGGATACTACAGCTGATCTTAAAAAAAGAAAATTTCTCTAATATAACCCCATTTTTAGAATATGCAACCACTTAGGCAAACTGATCTGCCTCCTTCATGTATTCATCAAGTGCAGATCCAGGAAATTCACTCTTCACAAACAAGCAAATCCAATCCCTTATGTATCAAACAAAATCTGGAATACAGCCAACTCAGAGGAAACATATGGAAGATTTTATCGTTGACAATGCAATGAAAGCCAGTGAAAAACATGATTTACGTTGTCAGAAAAGTGACATGTATTTTTATTCTAGCAAGCATGATATTTCTGTCACTCACATGTCACAGAATGACTCCTATAACATTTTTCAAGACCACAGAAATACCTCTCAAAATTTCAAGACTTTGTTTCTAGTTAGGTCTGAATAAGTCATTCAGCCAAATCCCTGAATAATAATCCTAATTTAAAGCTTTCCCAAACTGTTAATTTCTTATACAATCTAATTTTTCTCTTCAGTACCTGTCAGCCACTGGTGCTCCCTCCTTTCATGTACTTACAGCAAAAATTCTCATCTCAACTTTTCCTCTAGCGATATGAGTTCAGTGAACCTTTTCTTCAAGACAAATAAATTATACCAGTCTCTGAAACTTGTTTTTACTCTTTCAGTGTTTAAGTTACTTTGTGGGACATACTTGCTTTTGTGAATCCTGGTGTTTGGTCTTGCATGGTTTCATTATCAATGTGTTGGTTTTGTCCTTTTATTTTTTTAATCCTCAGTTCTCCAAATTCCTCCTCCAATTTGCTGCTGTATTTATATGTCATTAAAACAGTTTATGGCAAAATAAGACTTTATGTAGTTTCCAACACAAAACACTGATAATGCGTGCTGGGTGACCTTTGCTCCAATATACTTCTCTTATTACAGCAAAGATGATGACATTAACTTAATTACCTTTTATAACATACATAACCTTTAGAACTTTGGATAATTCTTCTGTATAAACTCATAGCAAAGACAACTGTCAAAGCTTTTAAATACTATTTCTATCTGTGGATTTAAATAAGCATTCATATAACTCTTGCTTCAATGCTTAAAGGAGAAATATAAAAATTAGGTATCTCTATGGATACCACATAAGAACATACTATAGTTGCTTAGAGATGAAGCTATGAAACAATACTCTCTATATGCATTTTCAAGTAATCACAGTACTTGCACCGTGTTTTAGTTTCCTTGTTTTCATTAGCTAAAACCCAAGAAAGTCTACTCTTCATACAGGATAAATTTATTTTCTTCATATAGAGTACTAATTACCCAACAATTGTGTTCAGTTCCAAAACTGAATACACCACTTAACCTCACTTTAGCTATATAAACTCTTTAAGATATAACACTAGATTCCCCAAACGATGATACAGAATGTGTTTTATCCAGGAATCCTATGGACTGAACCATGTAGCATTTAAAGACTGGAAGTTTTTGAACTAGTTAGTGAAAACAGTGAACAACAGGTAAACAGTTCTCCAGGAGAATGTCTATTTCCTGAAGCAGTCAAATTTAAAAGAAGAAATAAAAATATTTCTAAAAAATACAAAACTCCAATAAATAATAATAATTTTTAAAATATCTGTCAGAACTGGCCTCACAGAATAAGACTTCAAAGGTACAAGTAAAGCAAGAATGGCCATGACAACACCGCAAGTTACTTTTCAGTTAAGATTCCTCTTACATTACAGATTTGCTGCAGTGATTCCAAGAAGTCAGTAAATAACACTTTCAGAAAAAAGTACTACAGTACTTCTAGATTAAATTTTCAGAAGCACTCTGGCTCAAATTTCACCTTCACTGAATGAATGGCAGCTTGAAATAAAATTGTGACGAAAAGAACAGTCACAATAGGGAGAAGTGAATGTTCTGCCTACATGAAATTCAGACATTTACAAAATTCTTAATGACTGCAGTTATGGCATTGCAACTAGCACATGGGCTTGCTTCCCATTTTCTTAGATAATGCAATTTTTAAAATGAAGTAAAAAACCAAACATAATTCTCATAATTCTTCTGTTCAGGACTAACCCTTGTTTTTTGTGAAGTGGAAAGAAGTAAATACATCTGGGGTTTTTTTGTTTGGGTTGGGGTTTTGGCTTGGTTTTTTTTTTTTGGTTGGTTAGTTGGGGATTTCTTTTGTTTTGTTGGGGACTTTTGTTTTCTTGGTTTGTTTCCCCAAAAGGGATCCTGATAAAGCTGTGTGGTCTTTAGAAGGACTCAGGTGCACAAAGACCTTGATATTTACATACACATACAAAGAAATCCAGAAATTGCAATATTAGAAATTAGAAAAATGTTTCTTTCAAGTTCACAAGTTTATTGCCTGTCAACAGCTACATTACAACAAAATTAAAACCCAGATTTTTTTAAGAATCCGAGTTTTTAACAATTCTTGTTTGATGTATATGTAAGGACCAACCCTTTTTACATAATATCTTAAACTGATTATGCAGATCCTCTGCGGGTAATGGACAATTTATTGGAAGGTGCTCAGCTGCTCTACTTTCTCGCACAGCAGAAGAATTAGCATAACTGTATACAGCATTATATTACATGAGTAATTACATGAGTAATTAAATTAGTTTTATCCAAAGGCACTCTCAACTTCCGTTAACATATGAAGGAGATTTAAAAAAAAACAACAAACTCTCAATGGGTCTCCTAAACTGCCTTTGTTATCAAGCAAATATTTACTAAGAAATTAACATTTGGAAAGTATAAAATTTAGAGACAATAAGCAACATTTTTTTCTGAATTAATAGAAGAATGGTAACTTTCACAAGAAGTGAATTTGCTTTGTATTACAGTTGCATATAAAATCAGGATAATACATTTTAGGAGATATGCTTGGAGAAGAACATCTTTAAGGAAAAGCACAGGCATTTTTCCATGCATAAAATGCAAACTTCTTTCAAAATAAAATGTGCATGGAGATAAGATACATAACTTTGGCCTAGCATCTACATTCTGTTTTCAAGTTCATGTATAAACTCCAGTGTTGTCAGAGATCTTTTTCACTACTGTTTAGTAAAATGAAATCCAAAGAAAAATAAGAAAAACCCAGTGTCTCTCTACCAGTCCCATCTCCAGCACTGCATTATAGAAGAAAGTTTCAGTTACACCTCCAGAAAAACCTCAAGGCTGTGAATAGAGGCAATGGACTGAAAACACTGTGTTTAAGACTGAAACAGCAATGAGTAAGTCAGCTCTTCCCCAGAGTGTCTGGGAAAGACAGCATCAGAAATCTCTGTGGATCAATCAACCTTAGAGTAAATTACCACCTTTAATAAAGTCACACAAGAAGGCCAGTGTTATACTGCAACCAATGACAACCAGTCAATCAAACCAAAGAAATCCTGAAACATCACTTCAATGAGAGCTTTAACTCTGGGGAAGTGTACCTACTAACAACAGCAACTGGATTATTTTCAAGAGCTTAGACAAAAGGAACATGCATTTCTTCTTGCATATAGTAATTTCTATACATTGCTACAGGTAAGAATTTTCTGGTCTCACAAAAAACCAGCAGTATCTGAAACAACAAATATAATAATCTCTGTATCCAAACAATTATTATTTCATAAGAGTTTTATGACTTCTCATTTAAGGATATTATGTGCCTTGAATTCTTACCAACCATTAGATAAACAAGACATTACAGAGGAGGAGCAGGAATGGAAGCAAAATTCCTCCAATAAGTTACTTATTCCCTTAAGGGTGTTATTTAAAACAATTCTTGAAGGCATATGGCTGAGCCTCTACATCGATGCCTGGGGGAACCCCCCATGTGACAGAACACATGTACCAGTAGTTATTAGGATACACCAAGATGAACCTCTTTTTTTGGAGACAACTCCCAGAACGTTATGAAATCTATCAGTTTTTAGGAAGGAGGAAAATTCTTGGAATCAGTCATAGCTACAAAAGATACAAAACACTTACTAGATAAATAAGTTAAGCTTTTGCTAGAAAAATCATACAACCCAACAATAGTTTCAGATTCAGTTCTCTCTCATAAAAAGAAACAATCCTCCTTTTGAAGATATTTTCAGTGCAAGTTAAAGGATTCACAACTGGGAGGAAGAAAGGAAATTGACAGTTTCTTTTGCCTTCTTATTGCCAGGTGCCAGAATTTTCGCAGTGAATCCACTGCTGATTCATTAAAATATATCCCCTCACAGTTCATTTACTATCCAGAGAGAATGCTTCAGCAGCAAATCAGAACTGCTCCACGATTTGTTCAGACCTCATAATTTAGTAATAATGAATTATTAATTCAGTAATAAATAAATTACATGCACACAATATTTCAAAGTACACAAGCACTGTGCACAGCCAAGAAACAGCACACATCTATGTACACAGGGTTTTTCATTAGTTTGACTCTTACAGGCATAGATTCAAAACGTCATGTATTTAGCTATGTGCATCAGAATGCCCCATGTAATTACTTAATGTTTGTACACAATACTCAGATATTGCAGAAACATCTCCAAGTGATTTATTCAAACTCATGCAGGTGTAGCACATGCTATAAATGTTTTAGACTTTAAGACTGATATATGGTTCAGTGTTGTTATCATTTTGATAACTTTACTGTATTATTTTAAAATAAAATTATCTTGAATTTCTTACCTCTGCCATTTACTGATTAAAGTCATTGTATTGGGATCCCTCTGACTGACTGTACCAACACCAAATTTACATCAGTGAAACTTCCATTAATGCAGAAAGCGTTAACGTGAATTATGAATGATTTCATGGAAGTAAAAAAAAAAAAAAGAATATTGGATGATGTTTTTCCAGACAGGGAACACATATGTCATGTCTAATAGAAAGATTTAACTTATTTCAAGAGTGGATTAAAAAAAAAAAAAAGGTCAATTTCTGATAAAAGTTTTAGCATTGTATTTATAAAATAAGATTACAGAAATCAGAGAAAAAATATAGCTTGGGAAGCACCTTTGGAAGTCAGGTTGTCCAAACACCAGTTTAAAATGAGGCTAAGGTTACCTACCTTATATCATCTGCAATAAGAAGACAGCAGGCTTAAGGGGTCTGCTCCAGGTTGCTTCCCTGTGCCCTCCACTAGGTCTCTCCAGGATCTACAAGGTGCCTTAGTAAATTCTCCGCTCATCATATTCCAGCCTGCATCACATCCAAGCCCAGGATTTTTTTACCAGCTCTCTATTAGCCCTCAGCACCACCTGTACCTCCAGCTGTCTAGCTTGTGTTCTACCAGGCAGAGCTCTGGAGTATCTGCTGCAGGCTTTTGCTGGTCTGTTACTAAATTCTCCTTTCTGGCTTTCTGCTTAAGTTTTTGGCCATCACTAATATATATCACCACTGCAAAGCAACATCACCAAATTATGTCAAATCAGTACAGATTCCCAAAAATGCAGCTGAAAGCTTCCCTTCTGAACAATGAAAATGAATTAGGAGCTGAAAGAAAATGTACTCTATAACCTATGCCAAATCATGGTTTAAAAAAAAGATATTTTAATATTAGGAAAGTCCTCTTGAATAATAATAATGATGATTTTCATAAAACAAACAACAGAGAAAAATGTAACAAAACCTAACAAGAAACAAGTTAATAACATACCCAAGAACCCAAAACCATGTTTGTCTGGATTTGAAACAGTAAAAATTTGTTTTCAAATCCTTAAAACATACAGGGCTGCTGTCAGAGACCATAACTGAACAGACATATCATTTGAAAGATTTATAAAGCAAATGTGCTTTGTCATGAGCTTTATAGCCTGCAAACATTGATTGCATCAGGTTTTCTCCCTCAAATGTTGATAAAGATTTGTTGTTTTGTTTGGTTTTTGGTGTTTTGTTGTTTTTTTGGTTTTTTTTTTTTTGGGGGGGGGTTGGGTTTTTTTTTTTGTTTGTTTGTTTTTTTATTTTTTTTTTTTTGGTTTTTGGTTTTTTTTTTTTTGGGGGGGTGTTTTGTTTTTTTTTTGTTTGTTTGTTTTTTTATTTTTTTTTTTTTGGTTTTTGGTTTTTTTTTTTTTGGGGGGGGGTTGGGTTTTTTTTTTTGTTTGTTTGTTTTTTTATTTTTGCAAATAAGGGAATACATCAGAGTAGGAGGGATAGAAAAAAGCAACTACCTCCCTACCACCACTCGATAAGGATACAGAAGGTGAAAACCAGCTAGAGAAGCAAAAGTCGTAAAGCAAGGAGTACAGCCAGACCCCTTTCAATTCCTCATTCTGGCCAGACAGACTCCCTATGCCTCATTTAATGGGCTCATTAGTGTAATCTGAGTCTACTTTTTGTGCCTGTATAATTTCCTAGCAAGACTCAGCTGCTCTTCTGCAAATGGATACAGTCTGGGGGATATCAGTAAAATGTGGCTCGGGCTATAGTGATACAAGGGAAAAATTCCCAAATCCATTCTATGTCTTTGTGCAAACACTCTGAAAATGGAAAATTGCATCAGCATACATCATCACTGGGATGTGTGGCAGGATGTTCTTCTTGAAGAGGTTTACCTGTCAGGTTCAAAGGGATTTAGCACCTCCAGTATATTATTGAACTCTCATACGTATCAGAAAAAAACTCTGTTTACTCATGACATCCATTAAAAAGCCACAGAAGCAGAATAAGCCTTTAAAATTGAGATGAGAGTTCAATACCAATTATTCCTTTCAGTTTAACAGCCTAAAATGAAGTGCTGTGCTGCAAACAAGAGATTTTAAGGCTGTCAACCACATTGGCAAAGTTCACTATCTTCATCCCACTGAACATGAGAGCATGAGAAGGAAAAAGAAAAAATACACTAGAACACTTGACACCATGATGGTGATATCAGAGAAGATAACAACCAAAGCAGACACACAAGAGACACTTAATTTTCATGACAAAGCCTTGCTAACCTACTTCCAGCTAGAAGTTCACTCTGCAATCTTTATTGCCAACACAGACTGCCCTTTTTCTCTCCCCTCACCCACAAAGGTAGTATAACATCTATTTATATAAACTGCACCCTTAAATAAACACGAGTAGATGTATTTCTGACATAAGGAACCGAAGCATTGTTAATTTCCTAAGTTTGTAAAGCAGTTCATATAAAAACCGCCAAGTAGTAGGAATATTAGACAAACACAAAAGTGCTTACTAATCTATTTGTAAAAAAAGATCCTGTTTTGGCCACAGTTAAAATATTTGAATTCACATTTCTGCCTTGTCATGACCTAGGCTTTAAAACTTCGAGGATATTGGTAACATCTGAAAAGAACATTATCTGACATTTAGTCCTGGATGATCTATTTAGATAGGTCATTCCAAGATAAAAATGGTAGCAAGTTGTTTTGCAGAAATTGCAATCCGGCCTCAGTTACAGTTAGTAATTAATCAGTTACATAATTTTTATACAGAAGATTAAAGTGCTTTCATAGTTGAACAAGAAAATGGTTATTTACAGATGTGTGGAACACAAATTGACATACAAGAGGCAGGAATCTGCAATAGACCAAGCCTGGAAACTAATTACAAACTTGGAATTAGCAGGTCTATACACCAAGTAACTTTTTAAAAAGCCTAAATCATAAGACAAAATGGAATACATGAAGTAACTATTTGTGCAGATTGTAACATTTATTTGTTTCAATTTAAATCAGTATTCTGAAGCAAAACCTATTGAACCCAGCATCTGACTTCACTAAAATTTTATATCAAGCTGGAAGTTATCAAACTCAGATTCAGACAGTTTCCTACTCTTTCTACAGTATTTTATTATTACTGGTGATATATATTAAAAAAAAAAAAAATCACAGATACATTCAACCCCAACTTTATTGTCATAAAGCAGGATGACATACAAACAAAAATATAGTAAATACAAGGGAATAAATCCCATCGTCTGCATATGCCATCCTGAGCAATTCAGTTAATACAGCACAATGATACTAAACACATTTAGGCACATTTCTGTGAATTTACAAAACCCACTACTTTTTATAAATACAAACACTAATATAAGATGATTGTGCCTTCTCTTTGACACTGTAGCTATGGAATATCCACAAGAATGTCCATCAAGCAAGGTGCCAGCAGGGTTCAGATAAATCAAAATGTGTTGAAGATTCAAAGAAACCTCTCTGGCTGAAGCAGAAAATATATACAAGAAATATAGATACGCTAGCTGATCAGTGATGTAGGAACACGCAGAACATGGTAACAGATTACAAACAGCATAGCAGCTAGACTGGATATAATGGAATGAGAGGAAGCACTGATGGCCTTTTTCCTTATGACAAATTAATCACAAAAAACCCAAAAAACAAACAAACAAAACCAAAAAAACCATCAGAGCACAACAAAAAACAAAAAGAAAACAAACACACACCAAAAAAAACACCACGAATTCCCTTCATTATTGTTTTTAACTCAAGTGTTAACCAAACTATTTCCACTTTTACGCCAGTGGCTGCGGTAAAGAGATACAAAGCACTTCCTTCGGTTTTCCTACATTTCCTAATAGTCAGGCCTACTTCACTACCAAATTTATTTTTATCGTAAGTAAATCACAAAGGGAAAAAAAGACTGTGAAAGAAATTTGGAAAAAAGTTTGCTTGGATATGAAGTAAATGTCATGGTGAAACTGAGATCACAGAACCATAGAATCGACTAGGTTGGAAAAGACCTTTAAGGTCATCAAGTCCAACCATTACTCCAGGAGACCACAGGTCTCTTTCACATATAAATAAGCCCTGCATTTCTTACACTTTGCCTGTTTTGCTCAGTTTTGTTCTGGGATGCAATTCTTTTAAAAAGAGAATTTTTTCCTATGATCAGAGTTTTTTCTGTAAATAATGTTATTTCTCTTAGTCTTCATCATGCATTTTCAGACATTCAAATGATCATAGAATCATAGAATAGTTAGGGTTGGAAAGGACCTTAAGATCATCTAGTGCCAACCCCCTTGCCATAGGCAGGGACACCTCACACTAACTCATGCCACACAAGGTTTCAACCAACCTGGCCTTGAACACTGCCAGGGATGGAGCACTCACAACCTCCCTGGGCAACCCATTCCAGTGCCTCACCACCCTAACAGGAAAGAATTTCTTCCTTATATCCAATCTAAACCTCTCCTGTTTAAGTTTGAACCCATAACCCCTTGTCCTGTCACTACAGTCCCTAATGAAGAGTCCCTCCCTAGCATCCCTATAGGCCCCCTTCAGATACTGAAGATCGTAAAACAAAACAATGGAACTTCAAGGTAGCTTTGGCAGTAGTTTTCTTTGGGGCTTGAATCAAAAAGTCTTTATATTTTCTGAAGTATTTGTCCTCCCTCATCCCTTTTTCTTCCTGACTTTCTATATTATTTGGGTCTATGTTGTGAGACAAGTCTGCATTAGAATTTATCTGACAGTACAAGCATTCTTCAGGAATACAACAGGAAACCTGCCTCAACTTGCACAAAACCATCCAAAGCCCGCAACACTGAAGACCCCAAAGGACAGGTGGAAACCCATCTCATGTTTTTATTTACTTTTCTTATTTACTCACTTCGTAACAAAAAACTGGATTAGATGAAGTTACCAAAACTAAAACTCTAAAGTTAATGCTACCCTTGCACCCACAGGGGAAATGATGGACAAAAACCAGATAAAACAGTATCCTGTAAAACAAAATAAAATCAGCAGAATGAAAAAGAAAACATAAATCTGGAATAGTAATTTCAATTCATAATCATTTTATTTCCACTGAAAATGTTATGCTTTCCATATTCAAATTTAGAGTTTCAAAATCGAGGTTGCACTGATTGATATTGATTGCCAGCTGATATATGAGTAGGAGACAGCAGTAAAACACTATATCACATTGGGTTGTTGATAAAGATTGAAATGTTGATAGTTACTAATGAAACATTACTATTGAGAATATTAGAATCAAACCAGGGAAATGCATTCTGCAACCAATTTACCTGATTCAGAGCCCAGTTTAAAGGACATTACTGCTACGTGCAATGAGAAACAACTTTCAGCAATTAAGTATACAAGAATCTTGAAGATCAGCAAGTAAAGGATCAATCTCTATGAGCTATTTCATGATAATCTGTAGACAAAGATAAATGTAGTATTCTGACGCAACCCACTGTTCTGGTCATTGACAACAGATAATAAACTTAAAGGGAAATCATCTTTTTCCCCTTGTACTAGTATGATAGATATCCATATTTTCCCAAACATGATTAAGACTAAGAAGACAAAGTTGATAGTTCTATTGACCTAGTTTTTGATAAATTGTGAAATTTTCAAAATGTTTCCAATTATCATATCAGCTGTGACTACATTAAAAAAAATAAAATCTCTGCCAAGTTCACACTGTATTATCAGGGCCTGATACTTGGTAGAAATGCAAACACATAGAAATGTATCTGCCAGTAATACCTATTAGAATTCACAGAATCATCTACAGGATTGTAAACACCAATTTTCCCTGCTTTAAACCCAGCAATTCATAACCTGTCTGAACAAGCCCACCTGGGTACTGCTGTGGTTCAAGTCAGGTTGAATAGAGCTTTCAGCAGCCTGATCCAGTGAAAACTGCCTCCATCTGTCTACGATGACAGGCCTGTCTGCCTGTCCCTGCCTGAAAGATGTCCCTATCTCCAATATAGAGAGGTAAATAACCTTAAAGGCCCCACCTCACACACAGAAGCACTTCACAGCCCCACTTCCATTAACACAGCATGATCAGCACAGGAAATCCTCAAAATTGATTTTTCTGACAGTTATCAGCATTCTTTATCAAATCTAGAGCCATTAGGAACAGTTCCAGAAATTATACCTGTTATTCATTTACTTTGCAGCATAAAGCACCAGAGGAATAGACGCAACCTACAAGCAAATCATTGAAAACACACCTGCAGCATAAGCATATAGGGCACAGATACTTCCCCCCACTCTTCCAGCTCAGATTTGCAAATTAAATGAAGGCTGTATTACAAAGTGCCTTTAAAAAAAAAAATTATTTAGAGGAACCTAAAATGATATTCCAGGTGAAGGATTACTGGTAAGGTAAAAGGTTCAGCATATGTAATATGCTATAGCTAATATGGTACATGGACTAATCTATTGTTTGGTACATATGGACTAATCTATTGTTCCTTGATGAAGGCAAACAGCATTTTTTACTATGTATGCAGTAGTACATAGTTCCCTAGAAACAAGGAAGTCTTTGCCCCAAAGTGCTACCTGGCTGCAGAAAGCAGAGATTATACTGCACAAAAGCAATTCAAGTAAAAAGAAACTGCAAGACATTTACAGAAAACGTTTTTTCAATTAAAGGATCACTACACAAAGTACAGCAGCTGGTTAAAAAGAAAAAAA
>NDXB01015276.1:230308-253392 GCA_002631895.1 Agapornis roseicollis | reverse complement strand
CAAAAAATTTAAAAAAAACGTTTTTTCAATTAAAAGAACACTAAAAAAAATAAAGCAGCTGGTTAAAAAGAAAAAAAAAAAAAAAAACACCCAAAAAAACCCCCACCTTTTTATTTTTTTCTTTTAACATAGTTCACCATCATTTTTTTTTTTTTCAGAAAAAAACAAGCAGCTGTTTCAGACCAGAGCATCAGAGCCATTGTATTTTTATCAGCACTGTGGAACGACACAGAGCTTCAAAACCTTCCTTGTTCCTTCCTTCCCAGTCATACAGACAGAATAAATAATTTAATCATGTATTCATCAGGCAAGAGGAATAGCCTATTAGTCTGTACCTGCATTCCTTCCCCCTCACTCTCTTGCTTCTCTTAGGACTCCAGAAAAGGTGGAAGGGTACATCTGTCTCTTTGTGTATTTTTACAGCTCTGACAAAAAACAGCTCTAGGAGCTTAAAAACACAAACAAACCAAAACAAAACCCAAACCTGTGAGTATCCTGAAATTCACACACAACAGTCTAACATTAAAAGTGAGTAAAGAACCAGTATAAGTGGGATGTTACAATATTTGGAAAAGAACCATAAAATTCACCAAGAAAAATAGCACAGGAACAATACCACTTTCAGAAAATCAGTTACCAGAGACTTCTTCAATCATCAAACACTCATCTCCCCCTAAAAGATACCTATGAGACACATCACTATAATGCAAACCATGAAAAAGGGCTATGAGTTTTGCAAGTAGCTCATTTGCTGGTAAACAAATGTACATTTCTTAAATTACTTACAAAGTACCAAGCTATTGTCATTGACACATTTCTCCAAACATGCAAGGAGCACCGTCCTCAATATGACTGACCAGGGGCAGATTATAAGCAGGAAAACTTAAAGGATCATTCTTTTTTATTATTTCCACATTTGAACTGAACTAGAATCCTTGTAAACAACAAATACAAACGGAGCAGCATCTAGCATCCTTGTCAAATACCCTTGTCCAACTTCTAGAGTTTTAACAATGTAAAAGCTTGGGAAATAGAAAAATATATCAGTGCTCTTAAACACACAATACACCTGTGTTTGGCTCTAGAAGTTACTGCATTTGCTTAAAAGAATGGGAGTTGCTGTTCTGATGCTTATGTATGATGCTATGTGCCTTCTGTTTTATCTGCCTCTGTGATTCAGTTGCCACACTGTCAACCACTTCTCTAAAACCAAAAACCAGTCATCATTCCCCCAGGAATTTGAAATCTTACCACTTTTTTCTTACACTGAAAGCTGTGGCACAGAAGCTGTAGAAAATCAACCAACCAACCAGCAACACATACACACAAAACCCACCCCAAATCCTCACCCAAAACAAAAACCCTAAAAAATGTTTACAATATAAGAACTCAAGATTCACTTCTAGGACAGAGAACACCCTAATTCCGTATCTATGTCCCTCAGCATATCCATGCAGTACTATTTTAAAGTAATTCCTGTAATTTGTCACCTTAGAGTCATCAAACCCATTTATTTAGATTAATAGAAACACTCTCTCATCCTCTGCATGCCTTTACATTCTTAGGAAACTGTTTGTATCTGGTGGGACCATGGTCCATTTGGCTCTGTGCCCAACTCAAAATCCACAAAAAGTAAAGCATTACGCAACAGGAAATGCATCATTTACAGCAATGTAGAAAAACGGTATTTCTGAAAGGCTCTGGAAAGCTTCTGGAATCCACAAAACAGAAAGATGGAAAAGCACAAGGCTATGATAATTTCTGTACTCTTTTCATGACACATAAAACTTCTTGGAAAATGAGTGTCTGAAGGTTTTGTCAAGAACTGAATCAACTCTCTAGAAAAAAGAAACAGTTTCGTAGTGCCTCACCACAGTCCATTTCATGCTTTTGGACTTTTCTAAGTTACCATCTCAGATACACTGGTGCGCATGTTTTACAAGGACAGTATGCATCTTATCACTAACATGAAAGCTACTGTGATTATTTAGAAATGAAATAAACACACATACTTTTGCTCATAAGTGTAGATCATCACCAACCCAATCTCTGTTTACTTAGTGCAACAAAGCCTCTGGAAGTCATTATTTTATTCCTTTCCATCATCCATGAAGTAGTACATCACCTACATGGAAGGAAAGAACTTTGCTTGAATTCAGTAAAACGACAAAGATGGAGCAAGATGAAAATAAAACATGCCTCCAGGGATTGGGAGACAGAGAGTGAAGGAAAGAAAGAAAGACTAAGTAAGTGATCATGGCTATTTGGTGCTCCAAACAAACGGACTTTCCTTTCATTCAATTTATTAAATCTAATTAACAAAATATCTTTTCTAAGTCATGGAAACTGTTACAAAATATCATTAAACATGAAACATCATTAAGTATTAACCACAAGTATCTACACCCTGAAAGCTATAATTGCATTTTCTCCATGACAATCTGTAAATTGATACATCACTTGAAGGCCATACTTGAGTCTTTAAGATTACAGAGGTAAAAAAAAGTAACAATTACCACTTTTTTCACTTACTTATATATTCTTTGAAAGTTTTCCAAGGCATCATTTTAATTTTGAAATATCTTTTCCTACATAAAACTGAGGATCATGTTATTAATAAAATTAATAACATCAGAGTAAGTAGAGATCTCTGATTGCAAAAAGAGCTCTATACTCTTTAATATAGGAAAATATAATAAATCCTTCTTAAAGATACATTGGCCTGAAAACAGAAAAATAAGCTTCCAAGAATTAGGATCTACTATTGAATCTAAATGTAAATTAATTAATGTATTTTTCTTAAGAAAGGTAGTATAAAATATATAGCTCAAAATTTTCTAACACAATGGTCCACTAGTAGCTATAGATACGTCCTTTGAAATCTCATGCACAGGCTACAGAAGAAACACAGGCTGTCTTGATCAAGAATTTTGAACCCAACAGTGACGGGACTGACTGCAGAGAGAGACCTCTAAGACACACCGTGACATCAACTGAAGTTCAACACAACCCATCGCCACCACTGCTCTGCAAAAAAACTGGAGTCCAAGCCCCAAGCAGTGTAACATAAAAGGAACTGTATTTTTACAAGGATAGAAGAGAAAAGTAGATCACACCATGAAAATCTCTCTCCTACCCATTAAGGGGCTTTATTCCTGGACAAGCTCCCTCTGTGCTGAACCTCAGGTCTCTAGTTTAAATAAAGATCTTTCAGGTTTTGATGGATTGGTATGGCAGGCAGCACCTTCGCAGCACCCTTAATACAAGATGACTCCAAATATGAAGTTCCTCCATCCCCGCTGCTCCTCCTATTGATATGTTTACCTAAGCAGTGCCTCCACACACAATTTTCCTCAGTAAGCATCACCTCCCTGTGACTGTTTTTAAATCCCCACTCTCTCCTTCCTCTTGCCTGAGTTGTGCTATATGTATTCAAACACAACCAAGACTACAAGTACTCTTCCCAGTAATTCAGTAATCCCAGTTCCTAAATAACGACCCTCCCCTTCCCCCAGCCATCCATCCCCCCTCCCCCCCCAATCCTGGGGCAGAAATAAAAAAATTAAAACAACTGTGTGCCAGATAAATCCAGCAGCACTTGCAGCAAACCAGGAAGTTGTTTTACAAACACGTTTAGCTACGCAGCGTGTAGCTACCTCTGTACCAATTAATCTGGCTATACATGTTAAAAACTAAAGGTACGGTGTATCTTCAAATCACTAACTTCATTTCAACTCCTCTGAAGTTTTCTACTTCAATATAAACCTTGCTGCATGAGAAGTGTTTCTAGATAGAATTAAGATTGAGATACAAGGGCTGAACACCACAGAAAAACACACCACTTGCTAGCAAACCACAGTGTCAATACCAAGAAAACATGCAGCACCCAAGCAACAGGTACCAGAGAAGCCACTGATGGATTTAGGGCAAAGAAACTTAATTCCCTACTAAGAGGCAGGCCTCCAAAACAAATGCTTCATCACTGGCTAACTAGCTGCTCAGGAGGCACGTTTCTCACTATTACAAAGAATTTGAGTGCCCCCTTGATCAAGCCAGATGGCCAGGAAGTATACACACATTAACTAAGCATTTGGGTACCAGAAGCAAAAAGCTTCTTCCTGCCTGCTACCCCTTCAAGTATCAAACAGTTCCTCTACACATGCAGTTAAACTGCCAGCATGACAGCTGCACAACTGTGTCTAGCCCTGGAGTGCAATGGCCACGGTGGGTGAAGCAGAAGGATAAAAGTCAGAAGGGAAGTGGGGAGACACAAGGGTGGTCAAGACATACAAACAGAATGAAAAGAAATGCAGCAAATGCAGTAGGAAGGGAAGCCTTTACGCAAATAGCCTATCCAGTGATTTAGAAATTATTTATACAGAGTAAAAATATTTGGGCAAAACACTTCTCAGGCATGTTGTAAATATTCTAGGACACATATTAAACATTCAGGAAACATGGAGATATACTAAGGAGCACAATAGTATTTAAAATCGCATACTTAAGGCACAAGATAAAAACAACCCTTTTCAGTAACACTGTAGCAAGGTAAATGAGTATCTGTAAAAGTTTTGTTAAGTTATATGGGCTTTAACACAAGATCAATGTGAGTTTCAAGACTCTGCATGTTATTTGGTTATCTTCCTTCTACAGTATCTTTTCACTATATTTACTAATTTTCATACCAGGATGATCTGTACAGTAAATTACAGTAGTCCAGACACAAAGCCAGTGAGTCAGATGCAAAGGGTTTGCCCAGCTTTTTCCAGGAACTCAGGTAGCAAGACTTGGTGGTCTCTCAGGAGTACTCACAAAACGGATAAAAACTAGAAACAACCTGCTTGCTGCTGCTTTGGGTCAAGCACAAATGGCATCAGCGCTCTACGCCCTGGAAAGTCCTGTGGGCATAGTACCAGTCCCTATGGCACCCCAGCACTGGTAGCCTACAGATGCAGGAACAGCTACTGGAGAATACATGCCCATCTGCAGAAGCAGGTAACACTGCAAGGGCCCAGAGGAGCACCTTATGTTTTTCGGCTACTCGGGCCACTCTAAGATATGACTTCCTTTAAACAAGAATTTCACGTCCAAAAGTTCAGAATAACACTGGATAATGATTCTGCAAATGCATCACTTGAGAAAAATACCTTTTCAGGCTGAAAAAAATAAACTGGATCTATACATTAATAATCTTGTCAATTGTATACTAACACAAGAAGATCAGCTAAACATGCAGGTGGAGGTGGAACTCCCATTTAATATCTGTCATGAAAATGCATGCTCCCAGAGGCTTGCTGAAGCATTGTTGTTATTTTCCCTCACTTAACTTTGCTAACTCAAGGCACGAAAATTTTATAGCGTGACTTCTAAACAAAGAGTGCAAACTTGACACAGAACTTAACAAAACTTCTATGGAAATAACTCTGTTAAACTTCCTGCTCACATGTGAAAACACACTCAAACTATGCTGTGGGGGTTGTTTTTTTCTTTTCCAGAATGCAGCAACTGCATGCAGGATAATTCAATTTTTCTGTTATACTTCTGTTTTGCTACGGATTTTTTTTCCAAGACTGTAAAAAAACCTATTTATATTGAACTCATGGCGCTGCATGGGAAAATGCAACCTGTATTTAGAAATGTGAGAAAGGGCTTATCTCCTATCTGTAAACCAACCTGTTAACAGTGACAAAAACCTTAACAAGAGGAACAAGACAATTAATGGGAAAACTTCCCTGGCAGCAGATCAATGGGCTTTGGACACAAGTGCATCAACCAGCACAACCACTCAATGTTGAGAATGACTCAACTCTCTCTAAGGAGCATGACATCTGTGATTATTATTGATAAATTGTAAACTCAGCCCAGGATGAGGATGTATTTATTTCAACAGGAGGGAAGAATCTTTCTGAAGATTAAATTATACCAGCTTTCTCTCCATGTGTTCTGGACTGTACGCACATACGCAGTCCCAAAGGACGTGCTGCAGAAGGCATCCAACTTAGTGTCCTTATAAAAAAATTAAATGAGGACATATGTGCCTAAAGGATTTGATCCAGGGATAGTGTTTCTTAGACCTGAATAAGGTGGAATATCTTCTATATGCTATCACTGCTTATTAGTAACACATATATATTAACAGTAAATTAGATTTGCTTACATGAAGAAAAACAAAGTCTTTATCTTTTCAGCATTGCATCAAAGCTTCATCTTTGTCTCAAACAAGAAAAATGAGTTCTAAGTAAACTATTGAAGGTAAAAACTGTCCATATCAATACTGGTCTGCTGGTAATAACAACTCAGATTAATAGAAGTGTAAAAGCCCAGGAATTTTTTCATGTCTCATACTATTTATCTGCCTTTGCATTTATTTTAAGCTAATTTTAAATATTAACCACCTGCTTCACTCCTTTCCATTTCCATGTTGAGCTTCAGCTGCAAACACTGGATATTTTTTTAAATATGAAAGGGGCAATGTTTGCTTTCATGTCTCTTACAAACAATATAAAAGTATCAGTGAACGCCTAAGACTTAGGCAAATCTTGTATTTTCACCAAATCTGTCTTGGTAAAAACTTCAGGTAAATAAATCTTTAGAAGACCACTTAAAAAACACAGTATTTAATATATATGTGTGTGTGTGTAAGAAATAAATAAAAAACAAGGTACTAGATGAAACTGTCCTCTTGAATCCTTAACCATGGTAGGTGATGGGGCTGGAGTGTGGGTGAAGATGACCTTAAACCCCTTGGACTGGCCGACAGCCAACCTAGCCCTTGGCATATCTTGCAGCAGCCCCTGCAGCCCTCCGAAAGCCCTGCCCCTCAGTGTGTGAAGCACACAGCAATGCTCTGCTTCCCATCCTGACACACCCTATTTCATCAGGACTGACCAGGGAGCTGCAGTTTTCTTGCAGAGATCAGAGCCAACACACAGATTAGGTTCTTCCTAATTGCCTGCAACAGTTCCATTTGGCAACCAACAACACCACGAGAACCAATCAGATTCGAATAAAAAGTAGATTTTCAGTCCACTGAGAAGCTAGAAGACATTTCCCCACACGCACACACACAATATTGACAGGCAAATGGCAGTGGCAGTACTGCTTTCACCCCATGTGAAAATTCACATCTCAGTACTTGTGTCGTACTGTGCATTAAATGGTAAATGTGTCATTACAGTAATTCATCCTACAAAATACCAAGGTTTTTTATCATGGGGTTGGTTGGTTTCCCGTTTGATTGGTTTGTTGTTTTTCTTTTTTTGTTGCTAACTCTCACACACAGATTTGCTGGGAAAAAAGGATATCAAAATTTACCTTCCACTACCTAATTTCGCTTTTTTCGCCCCACTCAAACTAGATGTCTTTTTAATATACTCCAGAAACAAAGAGATGTCTGGGTAACAAAGAAACATTATATAGATTGGAGTCCTCAAGTGAAACAGCAAAATCAGAATTTACACAAATAGTGGAAAAGTGTAAGGAAATTAAGTTTTCTTGACTGAAACCTTCCCACTTTTCATAAAACAACTAATCCACGGATAGACTCCACAACTCATTAACCCTTCCCATCACAACCACGTAATTTTGTATGAAGGATTGCTCCTATAATTCGTTTTCCTACCAAGGTTTTTATGATGCTGAAGCAGTACCACTCACATGGAAAGCACAAAGTGTGTTTTTCTAAATTACTATTATTTGTATACAAGTCACAACAAACCAATCTTGATAAAGCAAATAACTCTGCTCTACCCAGACTACAAGATGGGATGTGAGAAGTTTAGAGTTATTGTAACCAAGCACATAAGAACAATTAATCTGTCATGCTTTTATTTTCTACACAAAAACCCGGGAATTAAGGTTGCCCGAAATGAGCACACGCTATTCTTCCTGTTGCGCTCTGCTCTGTGAGCTTCTTCCATCTTTCCTACGGATGTGGTCACCCCTGCTTTGCAACCACGGAGAACCGATGGCACAGAGGAAAATCTCCCATCTGGATCTCACTCTACTCCACCTCCGCAGCTGCAGACTCTCTTCCACAGCAAATTAAGAACTCGTCTGCTTTGTTGCCTCAGAGATACCAAGTGGGACCTCGGACGCAGCTTGAAGAAAGATTTTTTCCTGGGTGGGTGTATTGGGGAGAACTGAACTAGTTGGTTACCAGGAGAACCCGGGGCTTGCCGGCAAAGCAGCTCCCCAATAGCTAATGCCAGTTTTAAAACAAGTAAACAAACAAAACCAAAACAAACAACTCAAGCAAACAAAACAAACCAAACAGGTGCCACACAACGATGCGGCGATGGGGAAGAGAAAAGCAAGGAAAAGAAAGGATGCAACCGAACACATTACCTACTTTGTCTCAGTGCTCCAGCCGCCCTCCCAGGCTAGGAGGGGTCGGAGGGACCTGCGAGCGGCAGCTGACAGCAAGTTCGGGCACAACCCCGCGAACAAGACGGAGGAAAGACAATACTCACTTGTCCCATGCCACAGGTAGCGGTTCTCTCTGCGCTCAGGAGCAGACACCACCTCCCACCCGCCGCTACCCTCAGCTCCACTCAGCTCCACTCAGCTCCCCACTGTCTGCGAACGCCGCGCCCTTCCGTGCCCTACCCTGCCCCGCCCCGCAGAGAAGCGGCCGCGCCCGCCGCCACCGCAGCGCCCCCCCGTGGACACCGTGGGCCGGGCGGGGCTGTGGGGCGCGGCCGAGCCGTGGCGCAGCCCACCGCAGGGCGGGGAGGGGAGGGTTGGCGGCTCGGGGAGGAGGGTAACAGTGCTCTGGGGCGAGGCTGACCGCCCGTGAGCAAAAAGGGAAGCAGAGGGAGCGAGCAGGGACCTGCGGTAGCTTTGTGGGATGCCACTGCCGGGAGGCGGCCACGTAGAATCTCTTGGGCTGGGCAACGCGTTTCCTCTGGGCAGCCAACCCGCTGCCGCCTGCCCGTGACCGCCGCGGCGGCTGCTCCTGGGAGCCCCACGGGAGCCGGAGCGGGCCATCATGGGCCCTTGCGGGACAGGGACTGCTGGAGACCGTGGCTCCGAGGAGCGCAGGCGGCAGGTCCAGGGGACTGGGGTACAGCCAGGGCCGAGGGCTGCAGCCCTTGCGGCCAAGAGGCACGCTCACTTACCTCCCGATGCGGCGTTCTGCGGTCTGTGGGCACCGGACGCTTCACTTCGCATCCGTGTGTCGTTTCTTGTGAACACAAAGCCAAAGTGGCTGTTCACCGCCGTGCCCTTCTGCTGGTCTTCACTGACGTTTAGTGCTAAATGGGTTTCCGAGTGGAAGTCATTCCTTGGTGTCCTTGGGCTATAATCCAAGGCAGTGACATTATGCGTTTGTGTAACGGGCTTTTAAAAAATATTTAGGCCCATTTTGCTTACTGGTAGCTAACTGTAATACCTTTTGAAGGTCCATTGGAAAGCAAGCAATGAAAAGTAAGTCTGCAGCTCAGTGCCAGTAGAGGCGTTTTATGTTATTTTACCAAAGGAAGTGCCTCAGTGTGGACAATAAATTGCCCTCCATGCTTTTGGGTGTGGGCAACATAATCCTGTACAGAGTTTAGGAGAAAATAGACACCCGAAGACAAGCAAGCATTAGATAGATAGATAGATAGATAGATTAGATAGCAATGTAGTACCTCATTTGTTACTGTGTGTATCTAAAACCATTATGGATAGCTAGCCACAACCAAAATCACAACTAACCGTAAGTTAAATGTTTAGACCCTAAATTAAAAAGCCGGCCAGTCTAGGCTCCCCAGCACTTTCATCACCAGGTGCTTCATAATCCTGAATGCCTCCTGCTGTGGCCTGGGTGCATTGCCTGCACTGATTCCCCATTCAGATGTTCTTAGCATCTCAGTGGATCTAGAAGGCTGTATAATTTAATCACATCTGTAGTTTTTGACTGTCAAAGCATAAGAACATGAAAAGTCACCAGAAATAACTTGAATTCCCTGCTGCCTCAGAGCAGGGATGGGCAACATAGGATATGATGTTGGGTACAAAAACTCAGCATATACCTGTCACAACAATAATAATTGAAGTAATAGGAATTGTTTTCTTCATCTTTCTAAATAAATCTTCACCTTCTTTAGAAGTATGTAAAATAGACTGACAAAATTCAGAAGCATAGATTTGAACATGTTCCTATGTGATCTGTTTCCTGTGCTCCCATTTGCTTGCCCAAAATCTGCCACTTTTCCTGATGCAGCACACCACAGCAGGGAGGAAGAGGTGCCAGGAGGGTGTGTTTCCCTTCACTTCTACCTGTCATGTGTTTCTGTGTGCACACTTGGTCGTTTTGCCAAGCTGTGTGAGATTTGGAACCAGCCCCCAGCCACATGGAGCCTACATGCATATTGCCCTGTCTGACTGCCAGAAACCAGATTCTTGACTGTCTAGCTTTCTCTTCATTTTAAATAAACTAAAATAAAGAACAAATGGGCACTTACTCCCTGCAGTACAGTAACAGTGTTTGATAGCTTCAGTCTGGTTTCTCCAAACACAGACAGTCAGGTGTCTGGAGTATCTCTCTTATGATGAGAGATTGCAGGAGCTGGGCCTGTTTAGAAAAGAGGAGACTGAGAAGGGATGTCACTAATGCATAGAAATATCTCAAGGGCAGTTTCCAGGAGGATGGTGCCAGACTCTTTGCACTTGTGCTCAGTGACAAGACAAGGAGTAGTGGCCATAAACTAAAACACAAGGAGTTTCACCTCAACATGAGGAAGAACTTCTTTACATTGAGGGTTGCAGAACACTGGAACAGGCTGCCCAATGAAGTTGTGGAGACATTCAAAACCCACCTGGATGTGTTGCTGTGTAATCTGCTCTGGATGGCCCTGCCTTGGCCAGGAACTGGACTAGATAATCTCCAGAGGTCCCTTCCAACCCTAACAGTCCTGTGATATTCTAAGAAGCTGTAAGTTAGCATAGGAGACTGTTATCTGACTTCAGTGACTACAAATGAAACCTTTAGATTTCTGTAGGCATTTAAAGCTGAGTGTTAAACTGGAACAGATCACATGCAGGAGAATTTTCTTTTTCTCTCCTTCTCTCTCAAAATACAATCCAAATAAAACAGGGGGTTTTCCCCCTTTTTACTATGCCCTTTTACATTTCCATATTTTTTTCTTTTCCTTATTGTTTTGACATTTTAGTGCTGATGTACATTTGCTTCCTGAATGCCTTGTACATGCTGAAATCTAAAATATTTTAGTATCCTGTGTTACTGGAATAGTCATGTTACTCTTGGGGAAAAGACAGTCCTGTCATATTCCAGATAACGATGATTATGTAGTTAGCTGAAAATGGCAGTGGTTTTAAAATGACTGCATTATAGAGCCAATAGATTTCTGTATGACACAGAATGCTAAGTTAATATTTGTTACATTAAATTGAAATAGGTCATTCAAAATTGTCCCCATACAGCTGTGGCAATTTTATCTGTTCATATAATATCATCTACTGCAGTGGGAACTGGATTCATTATGAGACTGCTATTACTCAATGCTAGAGTTGCACAGACAGCGAGTACAGACTACAGCTTATTTACTTATTTGGTCCCTGTTTTCATGCAAAGTCTTAGTCACACCCTATAATAATAAAGCCATTATTACTATTTAATACAAGTAATAGGGTCATAATTGTAATTAATAAGTGAAAAGTGATGGGGTTTATGAGATAGTACAATATGTTTCTGAGAAGACAGTGATTTGGAATACTTAATGTCATAGCACCACTCAGTGTTCAAAGTGGATATTGTTTTGTAATCAGTACATTTCGTAACAGCTTAGGTTGCCACCTGAAGAATCACTGTGATTGTATTATTTATAATCTTATTAGTCCTATACATAGGGCAAAGTGCAGCTTCCTTCAGGTATACCACAAGAGAAGTTAAGTATGGATACAAACGTGTGCCGAACATAAACATATTGGAAGAAATATATCTAGTATCTATCTTGATATAAATGAGTCAAAATGGAAGTCTTAATGGACTTAAAATCACTACAGTTTGTTACCAGCATCTTTTCTCCAAAAGCTAAGAATGAATTTCTGACCTCTCTAATTCCTCATTTATCTATTTTCCTACTTACAGTATGTCATCCTGAAAGACTGAACAGACTTACTGTCTGCCCACACTTCCTGCCAAATAATGTTAGACCATATAATGTGCTAACTTCTCATTCATGGACACGATTAGCAAGGAGATGGTTGGTAATTGGCTTCAGAAAGTCTAATTTCTTGAATCATATTTCCAGCTTGGCATTCAGCCATGTTAAAGTCACAATGCTTGCATTAATGTGATGGTTTCCTCACAAGGATTGGATATATGTGAAGTTAAAATGATCAGATTTTCTTTTCCAGAAATCCTTGTTTCTGTCAGTCATGAAATATGCTGTCTCAGTAGCTGCTTCACTGGTGCCTCTGCAATAAGTCAAGATCATTGACTTCCTCAATGCTTGTCAACAGTAAGAAACAATTAATTTTTCATTGATTTTTTTATGTGCACTTATATTAAACTTCCCTTCCTCTTAGTCAATAGTTGTAATTTTTCTTTAAAAATTGTATCATCAGACTTCACTATTTACACTGTCCAGTTAGGTGTTTCTTTGTGGCATTATGCTGTCTACATTCTCCTGGCATTTCTTTACAGTATCTCCTCCTGTATTTTAAGATAAGTTGTTCAGATAGCACACTACAGGAGAATTATGTGTGTGAACTCATTCTGCTGTGACAGTAGTCTAGGAGTTTAACATCAAATTCAATGCAAAATGGGTTTTAATGATATGAGTCAATATTAGCATAGAAAATATACATGCCAAAATATGCGGTATGTGAATAAATAGTAGTAAAGCCAAAAGTATCATGTCATGAGACAGTGCTGCAACAGCCTCATGAGTTACTAGTCTAGATTCAACTGATTCTGCAATGCTATTCCATCAAATGGCTTACTGATTGTAGAAGGTAAAGCATTACTGGCTCTGTGATTCCTCTGCTCTTCCATAGTATATCTGCCATTGGCTTGTGCCACAGAAGTAGTGGACTATATCACTGAAGTATTATGAACTTTCAAAATCTGCCAGTGAACTAGAATATGGCTATGAAATTATCTAACTTTAAAATATACTGGAAAAGTAAACAGCAGTCAAAATTTGCAGTTAAAACTTTTCCTACTGTACATCCACTTCATTTTAAGCAAAAATTAACTTTTTGCTTTGCAAAGCAACCTAGATGCAGTACTTGAAATGTCTCACTAGGCTACAGTGTCACTGGGCTCAGAGGCTATACAGAAAACACTGCTTCAAGACAGTGAGTTGAGTTAAAGGAATTGATGCACCACTTTTACTCTTTCACCCTCTTTCAACAGCCCATCAACAGTGATCTCCTACTTCTTGTTGAAGATTTTTTCCTCTTATTTTAGTGGAAGTGTCATCCACAAATACAGCATGTTTGCAGATGTTTGAATTCAGCTTCTTGTTGACTATAAAAAGTTTTCAAGAAAATAAGTATCTCTAAAGCACGTTGTCTATTTCTAAGTGAGTATTGCTTCTTTTGTCTTAATATGAGTGGCTGAACCAACCCTGTAAAGTCAGCAAACTAAGTATTTAGTGCAAAATGTCATTGGATTGCTCAACTCTTGAAACATTTGATTATCAGTTTCACATTGGAAACACATTTTTTTGCCACTCCATTATAAATACCGGAACAGGTGAAGTTGATGGAAAAATGTATTTTGTATAAATATGTCATGGTTTAAATCCAGCCATGCATCTCGTTCACTCACTCAACCCCCCTTTCTTGCCCTCTCCTGTTTCCAGAGGGATGGGGAGGAGAATCAAAAGAATGCAACTTCCACAGGTTGAGATAAGAACAGTTTAGTAACTAAGGTATAACACAAATCGCTACTGCTACCACCAATAGTAATAATGATAAAGGAAATAACAAGGGAAAAGAGTACAGCATCTCACCAACCACCAACAGATAACTCACGACACCCCACCAACCACCAACCGACTTCCTCCTCCAACACCCCAGAGAGAACCAACCCTTCCGGATAACTCCCAGTTACCTCCTGGGCATGATGTGCAATGGTATGGAATACCTCTTTGGTCAGTTTGGGTCAGGTGTCCTGTCCCTGCTTCCTCCCGGCCTCCCCTCCTCCCTGACAGAGCATGAGGCTCACAAAGTCCTTGGTCAGAGTAAACATTACTTGGCAACAACTAAAAACACCGGTGTTATCAGTTTTGTTCCCAGGTTAAGTCAAAACACAGTGCTGCACCAGCTACTAAGGAGGAGAAAAACTGACTGGTATTGCTGAACCCAGGACAAAATATCGTAACTTGTACTTAGCCAGGTGTTTGAAGACTGGATCCCATCCTGTCTGTTCGAAGTAGAGCCATCATCAGTAAATACCTGCAGACCATCCAGTTCCTTTAGAGAAGCTCAACAGATAGTTCTTTAGCCACTTACCGTCGCACATATTTTCCAGATTTAAAATTCTTTGTCATATTATTTTCTTACCCCCTTCCAGTTTGTTAATTCTTTGAGCTGTGATAGCAGTAGAACCATTTTCCACAAATGGGCTCACTAAAACTGTATTTGTTTGTTAAGAGTAGCACCAATGGCAGCTTTCCATTTCCCTTCCTATAAAGAAAAAAGTAAAATGTGTTACACGGTGATAAGCAACAGAAAAATACATCAGTGATTCCAACTGCTCCTTAGGCGATTCCTTTTACCCTTGGACACAAGTTATTCACATCTCTATAGATATTAAAAAGATATAAGGTTACTTTTAATCTTCAGTACTTTCAATGTTACCAGTGACTACAGATGTTAAAAAAATGTTTAACCCTTGGTTAAGCAATACATTAGCACACTAACATCTAAACCGTTCTGCTTAATTTAGACTAATAACAGGAAAATTAATAAGAGCAGTTTTTGTATTATAACTGATTAGTTCAGACAGTATTATAGCACCACATCTTAACTGAATATGTCCTGGATTTTACACCCACCTTTCCAATCACATTATATTGGCATATCCACATGAAAATACTGCATTGCTGCAAATGTCATTATACCTGTGAAGAAGGATTACAAAAGACTGGAAAGTTGGGGGTAGCTTAAAATATTAATAGCATTTTAATTGTCATTTAAAAAGCACTTTTAAGTAGAAATAAAACAAAAAAAATATATTTTTAACAATAAGTAAGATTTTAGTGGGAAATGAAGAGAATATTTCTATTCATAAAATGGTTTGCCTAAATTTCCCTTTCACAACCACATCAATATAGCCATTTATCTTAGTTTCTAAAACAAAACCAGAGTAATACAGATAAGCTTGAATCTACTTTACATACATGAAATGTATATTTAAGCTGTAAGCAAATGTTATTGAATTATATTGAAAATTAAGTGGCAAAATATTCTGTCCTTTTAATTATCTTTTTATTTAAATCAAGTCTTTCCCCAGCTATCCACATTTCTTATGTCATCTTTTCCCCAAAGGTTGACTATTTTTGCCTGCATCACTTTCAGTTGTACTGGCACAATTTCTATCTGTGACTAAAAGAGAAATCTAATTGTTGTTGAAGTCAAAGGCAAAACTGCCCTAAAGATTCTCATAGAAGTGTCCTATGAAGAAACAAAGTGCTTATTTCAAACAGTCTGTACTTTCTAAATCATGTTTTATTACTTCTCCACCTACTGTATTCTGTGTTAATTTGTAAACAACACCATGTCTATTAAGGCCATAAAAAAAACAACTTGAATGCTTTAGCAAGACTTTGTGCCCACAGTCTCCATAAGAGGGCACTATTATCTAACGGCTGATTTTAACGAAGAGGAAAAAAAAAAAGAAAAATAAATAAAATAATCTTCTAAAAGCTTTAGGAGGGGAGAAAACCCTATGCAGGGTTTAGGGAGAGACAAAGCTGTTAAATTAGCTTAATTGGCATTTTATTGCTGATCAGGCAAATCTAACCTAAAGCATGCATTAAAGTTATATCAAAGTTTTCCTAAAACAACTTTGTTGAAATGTCCTTGTAATCTTGAAGTTAAAATAACGTAATTAGGTCACCAAAATTACAAAGCCTTTTTTTTGCATTGTCTAGTAAAATAGGTTTATTTAACCAAGACAGACTTGCTAGCAGAAGCAATGGTGTCTAACTAACACATCCTTAAGCAAGAATATTCCACCACCTGCTTTGTTTCATATTTTATTACCATAGTGAGGTCAGGTTTTCTAATTTTGTCAATAGGGAGCCAGTACTTACAAGACTGTTAGCTACTATGTCTGGCTCAATTCACAGAATCACAGAATTACCAGGTTGGAAGGGACCTCTAAGATCATCAAGTCCAACCCATGTCCTACACCTCCACTAAACCATGTCATCAAGTTCTATATCCAGTCTCTTTTTAAACACATCCAGGGATGGTGACTCCACCACCTCTCTGGGCAGACTGTTCCAATGTTTTATTATTCTTTCTGTGTAAAACTTCTTCCTAATATCCAACCTGTACCTTCCTTGGCGCAGTTTGAGACTGTGTCCTCTCGTTCTGTCCGTTGCTGCTGGTGAAAGAGACCAACCCCCACCTGTCTACAGCCTCCTTTCAAGAAGCTGTAGAGAGTGATAAGGTCACCTCCGAGTCTTCTTTTCTCCAGGCTAAACAACTCCAATTCTCTCAATCGCTCTTCACAGGGCTTGTGCTCCAAGCCCCTCACCATCCTCGTTGCCCTCCTTTGGACACGCTCGATCATTTCCATGTCCTTCTTGAACTGAGGGGCCCAGAACTGGACACAGTACTCAAGGTGCAGCCTCACCAGCGCTGAGTACAGGGGAAGAATAACCTCCCTATTTCTGCTGGCCACACCATTCCTAATACAGGCCAGGATGCCATTGGCCTTCTTGGCCACCAGGGCACACTGCCAGCTCATTTTCAGCTGGCCATCTACCAATACCCCCAAGTCCCTTTCTACCTGGACACTGTTCAGCCACACTGTCCCCAACTTGTAACACTGCAGGGGGGGTTTGTGGCCAGACTTATTAAATTTCATCTTATTAGATGAATTTATTCATTTAAATTAAATTTCATCTTATTAGATTCTGCCCATCTCTCCAACCTATCCAGGTCTCTCTGCAGAGCCCTCCTTCCTTCCAAATGATCGACACAAGCTCCCAACTTAGTGTTGTCTGCAAACTTACCAATGAAGGACTCAATACCTTCATCCATGTCATCAATAAAAATATTGAATAACACCAGTCCCAGCACAGACCCCTGAGGGACACCACTGGTGACCGGCCGCCAGCTGGACGCAACACCATTCACCATCACTCTCTGGGCCTGGCCGTCCCGCTACTACTAATATGTCTATGATCATGTCAGTGATAACATTTATATGGTAAAAAGTTTGTAAACAGTGAATAAAATTATTTCAGTTATAAAGTGTCATCTTTAAATTGCCATGAAGATGTCTATCCATTCGCTAGGGTGTCCAGAAATAATTGTATGTGCGTCTGTTGCAAAATAACTATTGCTCTGCCAAGAAACTTTAACATTTTCACACAGCTTCTCCCCTACTATTTACAACAGAACACTTTCCATTTACAAGAAATTTGCACTGGTTCTAACTTCCAAATTGGAGGAACACTGTCATACAGAAAATGTACTTTGGTTAAAATGATATGGCTACTGAATCTTTAATGAAGACAATTATTGCTTAAATATTAACCCACATTAAATTGTACTATACATATATATATATAAAAAACAAAGAAAACAAAAACCAAAAAAGGGTATTTTTAAAATAACTTGTTTTAAAAGTTTTGCTGGATCCACTTCAATTCCTCAAATTACTAGTTCTAAAGACATCACACATTTTAAAAATGCTAAGTATGTGTGAAATGTGGTTATGTTTGGAACGGGAAACTTAATGCAGCAGTAAGAAGGTCTATCTAAGAGACATTTTCAACAAGACAAAGGGTTTTCTAGAGTACATCTTTTGCAGCTCACTGATCAGATGTTTATGCAAACTGCTATAAGGGGAATGGCAACATAGGGGCCAAGAAATTTCTGTTTGTGCATTGTCAGAAAAAAAAAGTACTGGTGGCCATCAAAATTATGCAAAAGGGAAATAATCACCAGAAGAACTTCAGCATCAGACCTTAAGCTATCTACACACTGAGTTTGTGTCCTTAGAGATTTACCTCCCCTCAAATCCTAAAGAAATATTTTTAATAGTACTATCCAAACAATTGACCTGTTAAAGTATTTCAGGGTACTGGTGACACTCTTGTTTGCTTTTCTGTCTTTTGTAGGTCTCTCTTTTCTGTCTTTTCTCTCTTTTCTGTCTTTTGTAGGGCAAACTCAACACAGCAAACCTATTCAGACCAATGGGACTAGGCTTCTTCTGTGAACACAGCTATAAGGGATAGGCTGCAATGTGTAATCTTCTTAGGATGGTGGTAAAAGCTGAAGTACTCTTCTCAGAAAGGCTGAACATTGTTTCAAGCAAAAGACTTGTTTATATGAAGGAGGCAGGGGTTTAGGTTGCTTGTTTTTCCCTTGTGAACCTTTAATTTGGCGTACTATGTTTTTTCCCATGCAGGGTGTGACCTTAGCACAGGCTGTTTGAACAGACCTTCTAAACAGGCATTTCAGACTGTTCCAGAACAAAAGGTCCATCATGGGCTTTTGAAGTCTGTATTTTGCATTGTCTGGCTTTCTTTTGTAGTTAGGTTTAACTACACTTAACTAGGGCCTAACTCTCCCTGTCCCCAGATGTCACGTCTTTAAGATCAGACATCATTTATTGTTGTCTCCTGAGTACAGTAACACAAATGGGCAGAATCCCTGGAATAAGAAGACAAGCACAAGCTTAGCACCAAGGTAACACAAATTGCTAATAGAAGATTAGCTACAGCTCCCTTCTGACTGGTGCTGTTCCTTCTAACCAGAGGAGCGGTTTTTCTGCTTTCTCAGGCTATGATCTCAGGATTACTTCTTGAGTCTGAAATCATCCTCCTCTGAGAAGACCTACTCTGTGCTTGGAACCTGTCTATGTCACATGTGCAGAAACACACAAAGCAAACTCCGATGCGTGTTTTGGCTCAGTACACTGATGAAAATCTCTCCATTCTCATTCATTTTTAGAGGATGAAAACCATCAGAGAAAGGACTTATGTTAGCTACCCTTTCTGAAAGAAGGGTAGGAGCTGAGATAGAAATGACCCCAACATTCATTTCAAGGGTGAAAAACATGCCATGTTCTGACATGGGAAATTATCAGAATTTCCTACTGACTGATGCAAAGCATTTATGAGCATTTCCTATACAGAGCACTGTAGGCAAGACAAGTTGTACCATTACTTTGTTATCAAACCAGTAAACACATTGCCAAACCGACTGTATATTAGGTCATAGCCAATACTATGTACAAACTTCATTTTTTCTTGATTTTTGCAAATCTATAGTTCCATGTGCTTTGCTCTGTGCCAAGTGCATTTCTTTCTTTAAATCTAAGTCTGATCTGTAGCCATCGTCTTGTGTGTCTCCATGTACACTCAGATTTTGACCCTAGTTAGAGATGCAGCTGCACTAAAGAGTACATTATTAGTCCTGAATTATGTAATGTACCTAACTTTTAAGAGCAGACTCCAGCCATTCCTATGAAATACCAAAGGGGACAAATCTGAATTACTCCCTGAACAACTTCTGTTGAATGGCAGTAGTTCAAAGAAAAACATCACTTATTTAAGAAGAATAAAATGGAAAAAAACCCAACAAAGACAGTAATTTCCATGCCATAAATCACAGACACAATTCACAAGAAAGGAAACTTTAAACATCCTATGTAAATAAAATGGTAAATGTGTTGGAAATTGTTTTTAAATAAGAATGAAAGTAGAATGACTTAACCTTGAATTGTAAATTAATTTTTAACCATTATTTTTAGTGTCACAGATTATTTACTATTTCTTTTAAGAAGATGCAGGTTGTCTCTGCTGAATTTTAGGAATAAAATTACTGATTTCCAAAGGAAAACCATTTTCATTTCAGCTAATACCTCACTTAAGGATTATTAATGTCAATAGCTGCAATTAAGTGCCAAGAAATCCGTAAAATGACAGGAACTTCATGTCCCAGCTATGTTGAGCTAAGAAACAGTTTCTTTAGATGCCTGTTCCTGGTTGGAACTATTCAACTCACAGCTCCTGACAGGGGAAACTGGCACTAACATTTACCCATGTGTGTTTGTTCCCTTAATTCTGAGACTATACCTTTTCTAGACTCGTTGAAAAGCTTTCCCTCCTTGACATATGCTTACATAATATAAAATCTAGGGCTGTACTTTCAGCATAAAAATAGGTAAGTTTTAGGGAACTTTGAGTTTTTAAGGAGTATTTAAACTATGAAAAAGTATGTACAACACAAGAATAAGGCCAGCAGCAATTGACAGCCAAGACTAGGATATCAGTAGTAGCTGACATACTGTATTTTGTTCCCTTCTGTGTATTTTATTTCCATAATTTTCCTTGTTATATTTTTTTTTAAATGGCTATTAACACGTGGTAAACAACCACATGGGCAATACAGTATTTACATTAGCGGAACATAAATACTAGTAGACTAACAAACTTAGTACTACTAGCACTATGAATATGAAACAAATAATTTGTTTCACAGGGGCTTTTTGTTTCATTCAAGAAGAAAGAATTCAGAAGAACATTCAAAGTACCCCGGTTACCCATGATGCCAGCAGACAGTTTTTGACAATCTTCTTCATTTACTTTTTTCTCCACAGAGCTTTTAGTAGTCATGGAAGGCACTGAACTGATTTTCCTGGAGACAGAAAACTCTGATTTACAGCAAAGCAAGCTTTCCTTATATCTGGGATAAGGGATGGGGGAGGGACCTTGGGGAAGCATATAGTTCAGTTTCAACATTCACTCATTCTAACCAGAGATCAGAGATATAAATGGTGATGGTTCTTTTCATGTTCACTGGAAGCTGACCTACATTACAAAAGTAGTGGCACTATATTTCTCAATGCAGCAGCAGGCTGCAGTGTTTATCGCATCTGTCTTTAATGTTACCGTGAGTGCTTCCACATATGCATTACAGCTGACAAGAGTACAGCAGCAGGGCCATAAGGAGAATGTCAATAATAATAAAAAGTCAAATTTGACCTACTTACCCAGAGATTAGTAGCATTTTATTTTTAAGCAGGAAAAATTGATGGCACACCTTATATACATAAGCAAAACAGATAATAATAGCAGGAACTTGACAGGTAAGCTGAAAGGACTGCTATAAAATATCAATTCAAAGGAAAGTGAGAGAATAAGGTGATGAAGAAGTAGCCCCTCCCTTGGCTTATGTCTTTCTTCTCTCCAGCACTGAACATTCAGACTTCTCACTTTGTTCCACTCAATCTGTGCAGTAGGAAAGGACATGATGTGGTAGGGTGATTGGCTAAATAGTACCTGTGAGGCCTTACTGACCAGTAGCATGTGCCAAATTTGAACTTTGCCATCCCTTATGTGACTGCCAGGTATATACTATGTTAAATATTGATGACTAATTACTCTAATCACACCACTAGATGCACCTGTTGATAGCACAACCATTCTGGTTCTAAAAAAGTTTAAAGTACAACTGTTAAATTTTTGTTTGTTTGGGTTTTGTGCTAATTATTCCAGCCCATTCAATATTATCAAGATAAAGTGTTTGCCTTCATATGACAGATCTAATCTTTCATCTGTACAAAACCCCTTCCTGATTTTAAGGATTCTCGGTAACTGGAAGTCCTGACAAGCCCACTTATTTACTATTAACCTGGTCTTAAACTTTCAGAGAGGAGAATACAAATAGATGAAGAGCAGTCTCTCTGACTATGAAACAAAAGATGGTTGTCACATTAAAGGAACCAAAAGCAACTGAGTCTATTTCATAAAAGGATTATGCTTTTAAAGGCCTAAGCGTAGGAGAGTTGTGAATGGTTTTGAATTTTCTGCTAGTAAGTGCAAGATGAAAGTCTTGAGGAAATTTAATGAGACACTATTTCTTAGCACTCATTCTCCAGTAGGAATTTTCTTCTCCCTTTTTCCTTTTTCTTTATAAAGCAAGGGCTTTATAGCCTAGCTTTTGTTTCAGAGGCTGAAACCAAACAGAAAAATTGGAGCATTTGCACTATGAATATAAGAAGAATTAGATCTTCAAAAGGGATTCCTGTGTTGCCGAAGAGCCTTTTACCTGAGCATCCAGATTAATATCAAATGACTATGACTGCTGAGATACAGTTAGCTGAAACCAGGTCTTTTTTCTTTTTCTTTTTTTTAATTTTCTTTTTCAGAAAGTTGATTCAAACATTCTGAACAGAGCAGCAATAACCTTTGATCTGTTTTGTGGACTTCTGTCACTCACAAATCAAAGAGTTCCCTTAGTTCTAGATGATAAATTCTTCTCATCATTGAAACTGAATTATTTTTGTAGAAAGAACATAAAAACACATTTATAAGAATATAAAGCTAAGCAATATCACTTATGCTTTCAATACAGTATGAAACTTTGAGTACACTGTGTACTTGAGTTGTACATGTACAATAGTTCAAGTACATCACGTTGCAGTACTTTGGCAGTAGGCAAAGTGTATGGTGCAAGCCTGAGGGGACAAACCAGGAGGAAGACTGGTACAAAAAGGTAGGTAATACACAATTTTGTGTGTAGGTGTGGTTTTTTGTTTGTTTGTTTGGAGTTTCTTTGTAGGAAATAGAAGAGACGAGAAATCAAACAATTCCATGTAACTGTGAGCCTTTCTGAGAGCACACATGAAGAGTTCAAAACAGATCTGGGCAGAGTTCAAATTTCATTCTGGCAGAAAAATTCTCATTCTGAATCAAAGGGAAAACCCAGAAATTGTGAAGCATCTGATCGGTAGGAAATTGAGGATGTCAGATTTGTTTTCATCTCATTTCTTTTCATCTCATCCCATCCCATCTTTGGACCTCTTTCTACTGATTCGATTCCTGGCACCCATTAATATCTACTAGCAGAGTTTGTGATCCTGGGGAAAAAAAAAAAAAAAA
>NDXB01015276.1:186568-222269 GCA_002631895.1 Agapornis roseicollis | reverse complement strand
CAAAAATTTTTTTTTTTCCTTTGTTTTTTTTTTTTTTTTTTTTTTTTTTTAATTAAAATTCCCCTCACTTTATATTTTGTTATGTATGGAAACATTGTCATTACTGTCACCATCCAATAAAGCAGTTTTAAGTATTTTCTTGAAACTGAAAATCATCTAGTTTGTACCTCAGAAATTTGCAAAGAAAGATGAAGAATGAACCCAATGATTCCTAAGTTATTCAATATTTACTTGTGATATTTTGGCTATCAACATAAAATGCTTCCAAATTATTAAGAATATTTCATCATTCTTTTGCAAAAGTGCATGCTTTCAATTTTAAAGATTCAACATATTTGTGAGCAGTGGTAATTTAAAATAATCTTTTTGTTTTGAATCATCCATATTAATTTCATATCTAATACTGTATTTGTCTTAACCCTGAAGTAATGGCTGTTGATAGAAGAGCTATAGGACATCTGAAGAAAACATAAAGCCATCGAGGGAATGTTTTTAGGCTCAGGCTTAGGCTGTGCCTCATAATTACATTTCTCTCAAAAAAAAACCAAACCAAGTACTTGCTGCAATCAGCATGTATTTTCCATCTCAAATAAGATGCCTTATTTGAATTTCATGTTTGTGTGAGTACTATCACCAACATCCTCCCCTGAGTACAGAGAAAATAACTTTTCATATCAGAATTTAATGTCCAGCTTTGTACTAGTATAACTTTATGTGGTTATAATTAATGATCTACCTACTGCATTTTCATAAGGGTTGGAACTTCGATGTGTCAGGTAAAATATTGGCCTCATTGAAGACAACAACAGAATTCCACTTGACTTAAGTTTCAGAATTTCATCCACTGTTCTTTGATTTCACATTGTTCTTGATTATTCTTTTGTTTGAGTATTCAGAACATAATATGGATAGATGTAAAATACATACTTTATCTATTAATATTATTTTAGATAAGCTGCAAACAGCTGTTGGTTCTTATAAGTGTTATTACTATGCACAAAAAAATCTGGATTTCAAATATTTGTCAAAATCATATGAAAGGAACACACTGAGTCGATACTTCTCTTGTGATACTATAGATACATTCATAAATAAATGTATATACAAGTTTCAGGAATTATGTATTTATATATTTAAACATGAAAATGCATTTTGAATATATTGAATATATTGAATATTTGATTGTGCCATGACCCAAAGATTAGAAGTTTAATTTTTCTCTAAGCCTCAAAATTCTTTAAACAGTCTTCTAGAGCTCACAGGTATTCACTGGTAATAATGTCCAAACTGTAAAGCTGTATTAGCTGTGTTAGATCAGCCATCTAAGGAAAACTTAAACATGAGCATTTATATAAAACTTCCATGTCATAGAGGAGAGACTGACTGATCTTAAATCATACTATACTGTAAAACAAGTGCTCAATAGCATCAGAGCAACAATAAATCCCTGCTGTCTGACTACACAACCTCAGCAGCACTACTAACATTTCTAGTTTTGTACATAGTACCTCCATAACAGTTGGTTCAGTGCTACCATTAGAAGAAAAGTACCAGAGCTACAAAAAACATTTTTACCTGAACTGCCTCATTTTGTCAGGACTTGAATGCTTTTCTTCCCAATGAAACGCTGGATTTGTCAGAGAAGAATCATATCAAATGACAGGCAGAAGTGTGTGTATGTGTGCGCAGTTGACATGGAATAGCAAAACATATAAACAGTAGTCTGTAACCGTAACTATCACATAGAGTAGATTAGCAGCTGAAATTGTAAAAAGGCATACTAGGACCCTGACATCAGTCTTACAGAAGATATCCAAGGAGGTTTGCAGAATCCCATTTCATGCTTTTAGTTGCAAGAAGTATGTACACAGAGATAAAAAGCTGACATGTTTCTTCTTCCTTCAAACCTGACCAGCTCTAATGGAATTCTGGCTATCAATAAAACAAAAGGATGATTGAATTTTTACACTCTTTATGTGAGAGTGAATAATAAAACAAAACCCCTCTATCTTTGATCATGCTCCAAGAGAAATTCCCCCTGCATTTTAAGTTAAATAAATATTTGATGTCATTCCACTTAAAATTTTTTGATATACACTATTATTTTTAATAATAATTTCATTTCAATTTGATTAGATGTGCTTCAGCTTATTGTCATATTCATTAACCACATTCACTGCAGTGGGACTCTTACGCTAATCTGTTTGTTTGGATTAATTTCTCACAGTCAAAAATTGTAGGAAGAAGTGAACTGCTCTTTCTGCAGTTTACGGGTATGTAACACGAGGAAATCTAGGTCTGAATCAAAAGTGTGAATTTGGGATTACCATCTCTGCTGTTAACACAGGTGTAAAAAAAACCAACTTCCAACAAAGTGCTAGCCTGATGGTACTTGCCATTACTTACCATGATTCATAAAATTATTTTCTGGCCTTACATATCTTTAAGCATATCTTTCTGGCCTTACATATCTTTAAGTCGGGCTTTTAAAACACCATAACTTTTCATAGGTCAATGAGTAAGACTGAGATTTAGAGCCTCCCAGCAAACATTCCTGCCATGATCCAATTCTCAAAAGAACACATTTACAATATGAACTCCTCAGTTTTGTTTTTCTGCTATACATTTTTTGTGAAAATCCTCAAGACTCCCTGGAGCATTCTTTTCCTGTATTTCTGTATTCATGTGAAGATTCTCACCCTTCATCATTACTTTTGCAACTGAAGCTAATAGGACTTCACTTTGTAAGCACACAGAGAGTTATGTATCTGTATCAAAAATTATCTTTATGATTTTTTTTTTAGTCAAAATATGAGTAAAACTGATCATAGGACAAGATAACCTGTCATCCTTTTGAGATATTCTGCTTAAATTTGTCTTCATTTGGAAGACAAACTGATATTAAAATAAAGTTAAATATTGTACATGCCCCCATCTACAAAACCAGACATGAATCCTAGGCTACTCAAGATACAGTATTGCATATACAAGCTTCAAATACCACATTTGGGTGAAGGAGCACCCTAAGGAGAACAGGTACCTCAATATGATATTAAATGCTCAACTTGAAAAGCTGTACCTTATCAGTCTGAACTAGCCCTAATCTTAGCAGAGTCACTGTGAAGGACTCTCAAAACAGGAGTCACCATTTAAGTGTTGATTACCTGGTACACAGGTATTTCTGTGTTTAACTGAGAAAAAAATATCACAGGAAATATAAACAAAGGATGTTCAGACAATGAAATGTGATGTTTACCGAAAAAGCTGAACAACATCAAAACCATGATTATGAATTCTTGCTCAAAGAGGAATTATTCCTGAGCTTGCAAAAAGAACTTTACATTTTATGAAAATTACTTTAAGAATCAAATTCTGATAAGAAAGTTTAAATTTCAAGAAACAAGCCCAAATAGAAAACAGTAGGAAGTTGTCTATTGATAATTCATATTTTGATTACAAATTGACTTCACCAGATTGTAATCTGCTCTTTTCAGAGAAGAGCTTCATAGAACTCTTACTACTTTTATCACAAAGCATCAGCTACTAGTAAAAACCCCTCTTTTTACAGGCATGTGCGCTTACCCAGCCACCAAAGGCCATAAGGTGTCCTTTCTCAGTAACTGTTCTGTAACAGAGCCAGGAATTAGCACTCCTGTTTCAAATGGATTTTTTTTCCATCAAATTACAATCTCAATATCAGAATTTAAGTGGTTCTTTCTCCCGTTATACTCATTTGACTATGCAGGTGTTTGAAATGGATTCGGAAAAATTCTTAGGCGTCTGACCATGTGGAAATAAAGTTTATACATTGCCATGTTGCTGTTGTATGGTGGCATATAAACTTTTGTTCCAGATTAAAACATTTACAGCTGCAGCTACGTAGATTTTATGGAGTTTACAGTTTTAAACAAAAGCATCAAACCCCTTGTTAATAAAGGGGTCACCAAAAGTTCAGATTTGCCATAATTGGGGGGAGGGTGTTTTTTATTTTGGCGGGGTTCTTTGTTTGCTTTGGGTTTTGGTTCTGTTTGCCTGTTTGTTTTGGTTTTTGTTCTTTTCCAGATAGCCATTGCTGCATTAATGATACTCTGTCTCTATTGGAAAGGTTTTCTACTCAGCCAGGAAAGTCAGCAATCTTTCATGCCTCTGCTTCTTTTTATTGTTGTTTCGGTAATTATCAAAGTTCAAGCTGCCTGAAGTGTGCTGCGTCTGAGTTCTCACTCTTTGCTTTGATACCCCTGTTTGAACAGTTCAGGCCCTATTCTTCGCCCAGATCTCTAGGGAGCTCACAAATAAATCATTGCTCAGGACTCTTTTACTTAAAATTATATCCTGCATAATTAATTCAGTCATTACACAGAATGTATCGAGCATGCTAGGAAGGTTCTTTACAAACTATCATTCAGTGCAAGCAGAAGAGGGATGAGAGGGAAAGAGAAATAATGGAAAAATCTGTAGGGCTTTTAGTGAAGGCAAACAAGAATTCATTCACATTCTTATTCCAGCCATAATCTGTTCCCAGTGGCATCCAAGTGGGGAAAGTGAGAAAGGAGAGATCAAATGTCTTTAAAAATATACATTAAGAATAAAAATCATCCATTCACATGAGGCCTACTAACAACAAGAGCAATTTAACTTTTTAATATAGGCCTTGCTATATAGATTAAAATAACTCTTCTGTTACAGTTTGCAAAAAAATATGCAGTGGAGACCTAAAAGAAAAAATACAGTTATTTTTTTCTGTCCTAATGTTTTAAGCCCACTGTCCAAAAGGACAAAGTGACTGCTGAAAGTACACATGAACACATGGTTATTCCTTGGTATTTAAATGAAATATATCCTGACCAAAAATTCTTCATTATTAACTTAGCTAAATAAATGACATAGGGAGTGAGGGCAAGAGTAAATACACAAATAACCAGTTTCCTAGCTTGTGGTGGGCTCACAACTTACAGCATTATCTATCAAGTTACAGAAATGTAATATCTGAGTTACAGTGTTTCCTCCACAGTCATTAACAGCTGTTTGTAATTGGGGTTTAAGTTGTAAACTTACTGTAGGGAGAAAAGTATTTCAGTTCTTCCACTGTCAAGGGACAATCCTTAGACATTTTTTTTTAGGCCTCCTGTGTATTGAGTTTTCTAGGGTGTAAAATGGAGATTAGTACCTACCATTGTAAAGGCATCTTAGAATGCTAAGTGGCAACACAGCAAATCTAGGGGCTTTAAGGTCATGAAGCCTGTTGTGCAATACAGTCACTATGGCACCGTATTTCCTGTTATTACAAAAGTCAGAACCATCCTTCATGGCAAGACCAGTCCTCTACCTAGATTTAGAAAATCATGTTTGGTTGCATAAAGGTTCTGAACAACATCCAAACAATTTATTAGAGGATAAAAAGAGGTATCTAAAACCAGCTGCTGATCCACTGCAATCGTTTGTCTAGATGTAGACAGGCTACAGAGCCAGTTCCTTTAAAATGAGGATTGTGTCACATAAAGTCAGATATAGATCTTTGCTGCTGTGCTTTGCTTTCAAAGTTTATTCTGTGTAGCCAGCATCAAGCTGTGCATCATTCTGTTTGTCTGTAAAAGGCTGGAGTATTCTACATGTTAAAAGTCAAACCTTCAAGAAAAAAATGAATCATATTGAAGTCTCTTTTTTCATATAACTTCCTCAGCTATTCCACATCTTACAAAACAGTGTCACTTTGTCAAACATTTTGTGTTGCTTCTTAACGTCTGTATCTTGAGAATTTCAAAGATGTTTGAATAGTAATACACAATGATCAGATAGACATCTGTCAAGCCCAGACATACCAGAAGCAATGATTTCCTATGGCTGTTTTGGGACAGGATGATTGATCAGATATTCTCTTTTGCTGTGACCTCCTGTAGAAGTCACAAGCAGCATGCTTGCAGACTACATCTGCTTGTTCATCCTCAGCCAAATTCATATCTCATACAGTTCAGAACAATCCTATATGCATAACAGAGAAAGCTACCATGATAATGCAGACCCAGGAAAGAACAGCAATCTTTTCCTAGTAACAATATCACAAATACATTGCAAAATTAGTTCCAACACTTGAGTCAATATTATTAAGTATCAAGTGCAGGATTTTCAGTTTTTCCTTACTGGCAAAGCTTTTGAAATCTTATCCAACATATCTCATTGTGTCTAATTTTTTACAGTCTTTTCTCGCCTTTCTGGTGTAGTTGCAAAGATGAATCATAAAGGCTATATGCACAGTATTAGGCTTTTCTATGTTTTGGGTTTTTTTTACATGCAAGGTAGAAGCAAATGTTTTAATTCTAAAAAAATTAACTGTAAAAAATGTAACTCACTAAATGCTGAAGCTATTAAGCACTTCCAAGTTAGCTCATATACTACTTTGGACATTAGAGATTGTGCAAGTCAAACATTATTTGTCACTTACCCTAATGGTAGTATGTCAGTGCCTAATATCTGCTAATACTGAAAGAATGTGTGTCCAGGCTACTCCCCTTAGTGAGGCTGTCATGCAGCCATTCATTTGGGCATACCTTGAATTTTGAACATGGACCCTTTGAACCCAACTCTTGAAGACAGCTGTTTAACTCAGGACCTTGCTGGGTCAGAATCCAAGAGTTTAATTTCAACCTACAAGGGCAGCCATTAGAGAGACTTCAGTTTAAATCACTTACCAATAAGAATTTTAATGAATTTACATCCTTTCTGTACTTGTATGTAGAGACAAATGATTCACAAGATCCAGGATCCAGCATATCAGAGCCCAAAAATTTAGCTGACTTGCTCAAAGTAATGCTTCAATTTAGTGGCAAAAACAGGAAAAAAATCTGTTTTTTCTTCAATTGTTATCTGTGAAATATGCCATCTCCTTTTCTTTTATCTTCACCTTGCATTTCTGTTCTCTCCTGTCACTCCATCCCACCTTTTTTTCCTGCAAAGCGATTGAATGAAAAGTGTGCAGAAAGGTAAAAAAACAGAGAGCTTTGTTACTGATACTTAGAAGAGGTATACAGTTAAGTACTGACAAGTACATTCAGGAGTCATCCAGCTATATTCTCTTCCCTAAAAAAGAAAAAGATGAAGCATCCACCAGCAAATATGTGCTGTGGCCTTAGTATATCTCATCACTCATAGGCTATTAAAATATCAGTGTAATATACTACTCTTCATTACTATCCTTTGTCTCACTAGAGACATTTGTTTTGTCTCTATCAAACCATTCAGCATTGCTTTCTATTTTATATCATAAATAGCATTCCTGGAAAAAAAAAACTGTATTGCTCATTGGTATGGTATATGGTTGTCCATGGAAAAAAACATTTCTGGGTATTTTATTTCTTTGTGGGCTGTGTTTTCTTCCAGTTACTTTTCTGCAGCTCTACTCACACACTTTGTACTTAAAGCAGCATGACTGGACTGCTGCATTTAGTGTTGCTCTCTAGATGACTTTCTTCCCTTTTCTTCTCAGTCTCTCTGGATTCTTTAATGGATCTGATTGATCAGAAGACAATAGAGCTGACACTTTAATTCAGAACTGCAAGTCTGTGCTTCTGTAATCCCTTAGAGTGCACTGAAATTCCAAAACATCCTACTTTTGATTAAAACAAACTTCAAAACATGTAAATTTGCCTCTAAAAATACCCAGCTTTCTCATTCTCAGGTTTTGAATGCATCTGAAAACAGGGAAAAGGAGAAAGGAAATACTGGTTTAAAATAACACACTTTTAAATCAATGTTATTGTTCAGCGATACTACAAAAGAAATTCAAGGGATTTTTTTGGATGAAACAAGGATCAGATGTTTACATTCTCCACAAGCAAACTTCCCTATTCCACCTAACCACAAAATCTTAATGCCATAAAACTGCTCTCTTAATCAAGTGAGTATCTGGGAAAAAAGAGGAGGTGTTAGCAAGCTGAGCAGATTCTGCCCAGGCTGGAAAAAGCTCCATATGATCATGGTAGCCTCAAACTCTGCAATCATCAGGCAGTAACCTTGTGTGACACGGAAGCAACCAGGAATTTGAGTGGGGAATGACTGGCCACTTAGGACAAATGTAGGCTTGATCTAGTTCCACCTGAGATTAACAGTGAAATCACAATTTCTTGTAATGTTGAAGGAAATGCACAACTTAGTCTGCTAAAGAAAGAAAACGTTCTCTCCACATGTACATATGTAACATTTTACTGTACTGCTTATTCAGACTTCCAAATATATCTTAATGGAATGTATAACTTCTATGTACTTATGAAAACATTTACTATAAAAATGCATGCTACATCAAACAAAGCTTTATATATAATTGTTTGGATGTTTTACCTTTATTAAACTGATTTCAATACAAAACTTCCCATATTTGATGCCTTTACAATGATTGTCTTTTTTTTAAATAAGGATTTTCTCCCAATCCCAGGTATCTCAGTCCTGTTGTGAAAAACTTTTCATGATTCGTTCAACAATTTCATGAGTCTAGTTAAACCATTACTTCCCTGGAGAACCAGAGAGGTCCTTTTCCCCTGTCCCTGGAGCAACAGGACTTAAATATTGCCCTGAAGAGCTTAGGCTGGAATGTTTCATTCTGCAGGGAAACAATTGCTTTATTCTTACTTTACACATTCAGGTTGACTGATTAATAAGGAAAAAAATATGATCTGGAATATCACCTGACCCTGACAACAGAAGTTTTTGATTTTATACAGACTGCTATTATCGCAATGAATGAATCAGCAATGCATATTGAGGTTTCAGTAACATTTATTATGGATTGCCTACTGTCAGTATCTGAGTATGTATAATTTTCTCTAAACAAAAGGCTTTTCCTGAGAAATACCCTAAACTATGCACTTTCATAGACTTAGATTTTTTAAAGAAGATTTGAAATACTGAAAGGACTATCAGGGCATTCAAATTAACCCTGAAAGCATGAAAATGGGAGGTGAAACACTTTGAACCACTTCTAAAATAAGGATGAAATCAGGTGGTTTTTTAAAACTTGGATGTTCTCTGTGTAAGTGTGCCCTGCCTTAGAATAAGTACTTGCTGAAAAATATTACTGTGTCACTAGACTGTCTTGTCTGAAGAAATGTTCTCTACTGTACTTTTTTGTTTACAAATATTGTCAATGGAGTGCATAGCTGCTTGAAAAACACTGTAGTCTTACTGGGTATGAAACTGGTCTCTCCCTAAAGAAAATTGCAGTAATCATGCAAGGTCATAAAACCATGTTGGTTTCAAACAAGTTTAAGGGCACATTCAAGGCAATGTAGTGGGTTTTTTAATGATGATCTCAATGTGATCAATAAATAATAAGATATTAAATCTTAAATTCACTTTAAGGTAGATAGTACCTGTTTTAAAAACTGAATTGAGCACAGAATTGTGGCACAGTTGAGAGGAATTTCAGGAGGAAGGATGACTTCTGCTGATGCTCTGGTCTGAGCCTTGAATGATCTTGGATCTGCTGCTAGCTCTGCCCTCAACTTCACTTAAAGCCACATAAACACCTTTAGTCCTGTTGTAAAGGAATTTAGATATTTGAAGGTGCATACAGCTGTCTAGTGTGGTTTTGAAAACACTTAACTACACTAGGCAATTGTATCCTCTTGACTTTAAATAGGAGACCTGATCTCAAATGTGGCCTGTACACAACTGATACATAGCATAAAGTCTTTGTTCAGACAATACCCTACCCAAGACTCAAACTGATCACCACACTTTAGCAACTGAATGAAAAATTTAAGTCCTCCTCACTTCTGGGGACAGCTTGCTTTCAGTAACTGATGGAATTTGAGTTGCTATAATTTAGGGCATTTATAGCCATCCATAGGTCTTCTGAATATTTCTTTCCAATTCTCATGATCACCAAGTAGAGAATCTTGAACAGATACACATCCTTTGGTTACAAGAATAAATCCAAACATTTAACTATAAATATCAATTTCTGGTTGAGGTTTCTTCATCCTTCCCCCTTCTCTTCCCCCCAGTAAAGCTTGACAATAAGCGTATTAGCATTCTCTGAAGAGATTCTAAATGGATTAGACAGCGTCATAAGAAAATTGTGAGCAGAAGTATTTGTCATGCTAGGCATCTTCAAAGAGAAAACAGAGTGCGGTTTCTTCTCTGTAGAAATAATTAAGAATTCAGAAACATTTTCATATTATTGTTTACTCACATAAAGATTCTAATTAGTGCAGCTCACTGAAGCCTATGATCAATGATCATCTTACACCATTTGGAAAATCTACTGACAAGAAGACTCTCACCTTCCTTAACCCTTCCTGGTTAAATGATTGAAAATCAATCTAAGTGACAGATTAGAGGTCCTTAAAGATGACTTGAAGTCTGTTGAGCTCTAGAACATAAGGTCCAGAAGAGGAAGTAATTCCCAGAGACAATTTTTTCTAGTGGCACTAATGTATAAACTTGTCTACAGGACAAGTGTGATAGCTTATGCAGGATATCTTAACTGCTTTAATCAAAGACTTTCTAATGTAGCAAATGCACTGGACTACACCTGGAAATAAAATGGAGGATAAGAACAGCAAAGTTTAGAAACTACAGCTATTGAAATTATAAACTCCAGATTAGTAACTCCACTGGACTCAACAACACTGTGTATGTTGATGTACTGGGTGCTGCCCAAGAATGGTGCAAACTAGAGTGCACTTTTAGCCCTGAAATAACACATAAGGTCCATATCAGCATAGATCAAAATCCTCAAGGACAGCATAAAAGTGTTTGGGAATTAATAGATAGTTATGGGTAAAGAAATACAGGATGTGAAATCTAAGTTTTCAGTTTCACCTCATGGAGGCCAAGTGTAAGCTACTCTCTTCAGTAAAATTATGGCTACCATCTTTGTTTCAGAAGCTCTGAAAGAATACCCAAGTGCAAAGCAACATCCAGGGTGGTTTTCCGATACCTTCACAGACATCTCCCAATACTTTGGCCTTCAAGCATTCTTCAGATCACAATCTGATTTTCCCCTAATTAAACCTAATTGTTAAATATTCTTGATAATGGTTTCATGAGTTATGGCAGTGGAGTGCAGGTACAGGCCCTATAACACTCACTGAATACTCCAGAGTATCCAGCACCATTTACAACTTTGCAAGCTCAGACCCCTTATGAGTGTCTACCATCAACAGCACATTACACTGTGAACGTCAACAGGGGAGAAAAAATAAGTCTCCTGTTAGGGGTAATGGTAGAAAAGAGTGCATTCTATTCCCAGTCTTTTCAACATGCATGCATATATTATTGCAGTGAAATTTCATGAAGATATTAAAAATGGGAAGAAAATGAAGATTTGCACTGCTGGATATCTTTCAGTCATTTTTAGTCATGCTGCTTCCATAACACTATTTGTTACAAATTCTTGCACAATGCAATGACAGTCAGTGGGAGTAGAAACTGCCCCTGAATGATCACTGACTCAAAAAATGGTATGTACTTAAGAATATGACGCCCCTTAGTATCACAGGAAGAGCAAGCTGTAGAGGTAGTGGCTAAAAATCATATATTGTTCATGAGGCGAGGCGAGGCGAGGCGAGGCAAGGCAAACTAAGGGAATGCTGTAGAAGATGGTTTGAAGAATTTCAGAAATAGTTTCTGAATCTGGATAGGCAGTCACGCATATCGAAAGAAAGTTCATCCAAACTGGATGGTAAAATGGCAAAGAGAATATAACATGTTCCAAATGTGAAGGGATTTTTTTATTTTGATGGAACGCATCCTTAAGCTGCATGTATACTTTAGCAATACAGCTTGGAAAAAGTATCATATTTGTGGATTTTATCATTGGTGAAAGCTTCCGAAATGAATCCGTCAAGTTGGTCACTCGGTATTCTGAATAGGCAAATCCCATCAGACATGTTAAGGCTGAACTGTAGCAAAATATTGGGAATTTGGAATAACATAAATGAACAATGTCTATTTAAACTGGTTTGTGTGCAGAGAACTTATTCTTGCTGAAATTCAAACCATGCTGAAACTGCTGTGATGTCTTCCACCAAACTAGAATCTGCTGACTTTCTGAAAGGAATCAAGTGTTACATGGACCAAAAACTTATTAGGAAGAAAATGTTTTCTTACAAGTACTAGATGTACATCACAACTCCCATTAAAACAATATTTAGTAAAATGAAGGCAGGCAAAGCTAAAAATATGGTGTTATTGAACATAACACCTTTTTATCACTTCTTGGGTGACTAAGTTACATGAAAATTAAAGCTCCTCAAATTTGGAGAGCTCCTCAAATGACCATAAAATCCTATTTCCACCCACTCAGCAAGAAAGCAAATGTTTCTAAAGTAGCCTTGAGGACATACTTGTAATACATGACAAGAACAGATGTGTCAGCTTACCCTGGTGGGCACCAAGAAAATCCTGTCTTTGTTATCACAAATATTTAAAGAAGGTAGAACCCTTCACCTTTAAGCAGAAATACTATGGTTACTTATACAGAACATACTTCATATACCACCTTTGTCCTGACCCAAAGTTGATACCATCCTTTGGTCATCCTAAAACAAACATAAAAACAGCCAGACTGGAATACTGCAAAACAAAAGCCGAGTATTTCAAAGCTACTGATAATATGAGTACAATAGCATTTAATTCCAGTAGATAAAATTCATCTTTGAAAATCTCAACAGAAAAGATTACCTCTTACCAAAATCTAAGCATCAATTAAGGTTTTGAGGTGTTTAAAAAATCATTCAGGGTTTAGTTAAAATTTTGTTGGGTCAGCTGGCATGGATGTGAGAGCCATCTCATCTTTTCTAGGAATGTAGAATGTAGATGTTTTTCTTTCTATCACTTTTGCTCAATTAAAACATTTTCCTGATGATTTATAGATATAAATAGACTTTCCAAATAACTGATTTTAATGATTTTTCATGTTTAGAAAAGAGCTGGAGCTTTCACACTTGAATAAGTATTCTATAGGAGTTTTTTCAAGGGTTCTGTTAGCAACAAAATAACATTAATTGAAATAAATCTCCAGAAAAAAATTGTCAATTTCTAATTGTGTATGCTTAAAGAACTACAAGTATACATTTGGAGTAAATTTTGCGACTCAAATGATTTTGTACAGACCCCTAGCCTGTCTGGAATTACTGTAGCTATAATATAAAATATAAAAATAGATATGAAATATGCAATGAACTCAAATGATTGAATGTCTTTCTAAAAAGTAAAATTAGAAATACCTCTCCATTCAGTAAAAACCTAAAATAACTTACAAAAAGGTTGGGAAAGAGCAGTGGAAGAAATCTTAAAATCATGATCACAGAATGGAAGTGAAAGCAAATAATTGCTCAAAGATTTAGTTCCAAACCCCCTGCCACGGGTGTCCTTGGTGTCCTTACCTTCCAGTAGATCAGGTTGCTCAAAGCCCCGTCCAACCTGGCCTTGAACAATTCCAGGGATAGGGTATCCACAGCTTCACTGGGCAACCTGTTCCAGTGCCTCACCATTCTCAGAGTAGGGAACTTCTTCCTAGTATCTAATATAATCTACCTCTCTTCTAGCTTAAAGTCATTTCCCCTTTTCATTAAAAATTCATGCAAGAGGTGAAAATATTAGCTTAAAATATATATACAACATGCAAAGTATAAAATGTATTTAGAAAATAGCAAAATATTTTAAAAACATGTGAATACATACATTAAAACCTAATGTTCATAATTTAAAATAACTAATCTTTGAAAGGAGCCATGGTTGCAGTTCTCAGTGCTAGAACAAGGCAACTCTCAAAGTATATGAACACAGTATATATAACTGTGCAGGTATCTAGTCACAAAAGTTGCCTGTAGGGATCTAGCTCTACACTGTGTAGGTACAGGGCTACCTGTTTAGTTCTTATTACTCCAGATTCATGAGAATAAAGCCTGTACTCAACTGCAAATTTAATTATGCCTAGTGGCTTGCTCATAGAAACACTGTAAAAATGTTCAACACATCTGATAAAATGTGGAAAAGAAGAATGTGTGTGCATCTACTGCATGTTTTCCTCTAGGAAAAAAAAAGGCTCAACTAGGAACTTCTGCCTTTAAACAGCTAGAAGATTTGACTTTCCTCTGATTGAATAGGTAGCTGATAAGCACAAGCCACTATTCTATAGGCATTAATCACTTGAATTCCATTTCTACTTCCACATAGTTGCTACTGTCATGTTCAGATTACAACTGCTGTAAGGTAACTCACTGTGTGATACTTTGCTTTTAAATTCTTGGGAAATAGATGTTCCAAAATACATGCATACAATCTAATTGGATCACATCACACAATAATCCTCCACAGGGCTCAAAAATGTCAGGTAAGCTCTGTGCATGTATTTACTGTCTGCCTTTGTCAATATAACCCTTCCCTGTAAAGATGATTACAGGTTTGAGAGAGAAGTTTCTAGTAGTGTAAACCAGGGGAAAAGTTTTTTCAAACATCTACCATAGCATCTGGGATGACAGGACAGTATAACCCCAGGGAGTCCCACCATTGCCAAGCTTATGTCCTCATTTAAATTCCATGAAATGGGACAAATTACTATAGCCGTAATAATCCTTAATAGGAAAGGATGCCATAGTGAAACTACTTTAATACATTAAGATAACACATCACTGCATTCTGGAGAGCAGTTATCAAAACATGAAATGGTCAAGGAACTTGTATGCAGCAAAATACTGCACAAATCACCTCAAAAGTCTGGATGATACTTTCAATAAGCATATTGTCTATACAAAATAAACGAATAATTAAAATATGTAAAGAAAACAGACTAAGCTGTTTGTTTTGCTATTTGAAACAACAAGCTTACATAGTGCAATGAAATATTTATTCACTGTGTTCTCCTTTTGCTGATCTATTTTTCTGAATTGATTACCTCTGAAAGCTTTCCTGACATGAGCTTTTGTATGCTGACAAAAGGGAGGTGAAGCGAAGCATCTTGATTAGCTATCAGCTTCTAGTCAAGCTTACCAGACCAGGAAGAACAGAGAGCATGTGGTCAGAAGACAGCATCTATCACAAGTTAGATTTTATAGGATGAGTAATCCACTCTCACATTTTCACAGAAGCAGAAGAGCCAGCAGATAATACTTCCAGCCGAGATTTTAAATTGGCTGGCTCAGTCCTTTTGAGAAATTGTAACAGAAAGAGCAGTTAGATTTGATTTTTGATAAAGCTGTAGTTGTCATAACAATGTGCGGCCTCATAATCAGTGGGTTTCAAACAAAAGCCATGGCTTGAGCCATACCTGGGTTTCTAAGGTCACCTTCCCTTTGCAAACTTTGATTACACTCAGCTGCAGCTATATCAGTGTATATTGTCTATTCAGAAGACACTGAAAAAATATACTTTTTAACAAAAACCCACAGAAAAGTTTTTATGACTATAATATGACTGAACTTAGAAGTCAAGTAGTCTTACTAAACTACTTCTGCATAGTATATTAACACCCTCCAAGGGAGTATAAAATGTCCTCATATATGAGGATATAGTCCTACTATTAAGTCCAACCTTCTAAAACCTACAAATAGCACTACAAATAGCACATTGTGCACAAAGATGTAAATATATATATGTATATGATGATATAGCCCTACTATTAAGTCCAGCCTTCTAAAGCCTACAAATACCACTACTTACATTGTGCACAAAGATGTAAATATATATATATATATATATAAGCCACAACTATTAAGCTTCTATTTTAACTAGCGCTGATCAGGTGCTCTATCTGTGCAACCCTAGCTTGCTTTCCAGTTGAACCCACTTAATTCTCAGTAACGGCTCTGACAGACCATCATAAGAAGTTATGTGTTACATGCCAGTGAAATAAGCAAGACCTCTTAATTTCCATGTAAAGTTACGCTGTGATTTGTTAAACTAAGCCCGATGTACACAGAGAGGTTTATTCTATGCATTACTGTAATTCAGTTACAAATATCTCAGAATTTCAAAAAATTTACTTTTCTTTTTCTGCTTTGTAGGCAAAAGGTAGTGAAAACAGTATTTTCTAGCAAATATGGAAAAACAACACAGCCCAAGCCCAGAAAGGTAAAATGAAAAGGTGAGAGCACCAGTTTTACGCATCTTGTACTAACACTCCTCAGCTGCTGTGATTAAAATTGAGATCTAGCAATCACCTGGTTCCTCCTAAATAAACTGGTTTTGCCTGAACATATGGCATCCTGTCATAAAATCCTTAATTAATTCTTATTTGCTACAAAAGCAACCATCCTGTCCTATCTTTACCCTGCTTACAGTTAGCTATATAATAATAAGTGATTTATCAAATATGGCTGTGAATACAGTAAAATGCCAGACTTGCACTGTTCATGGTAGAGAATTAAGTTGGATTATATACCGTAGAATTTGTATAATATACTAGTAGTAATTTCTTCTCTTCAGAAGAAGGATCCCCCCTCAAGTACCACAAAAGACTGATCAGTCCTTCATCAGCTGTGTTTCAACATGTCCCTTATATCTAGTTGTACATTATACATGCTGATTGGTTGGTTGGTTAGTTGATTTTTGATTTGTTGGTTTGTTTTTTTTAACAGGAAAGGAAATGCTTTTCTGTTTTATACCTCCCTTGACCACTTGCTTGGGAAGAAAACAATGTGGGGAGGCTTGAAGGACTCCAAACAATTGCTATTTCCTAAATGCCAATAAAAAAAAAAAGTATCAGTACTCCAGCTGTGTCCACCTCTTCAGGTAACTACAAATAGTATTCACTGTGTCCTCTGTATTACAGTATCCTGAAGACAAGGACCTTGAGAAGTGTCTGTCACCTGCTATCTTTCTGGTAAATTGTAAAGATGATTTGAGTGTGCTTTTGCCACCATCAGTCATCTCAGATCTGTACACTCAAGCACTACAAGCCTTGCAGATAACTTCTCCTTTACTGTATAGTAAATAATTCTCATGCAATTTTTTAACAAAATAATTTATAAAACCCTTAACTTTCATTACACACAGGATAATTTGCAGAAATTCAAGGGGTTCATCAATTCTTACTAGTATAAGTAGCAGAAGTTTGGAAGGAATACTGAAGTTTTGTAATTCATAACAATTAATTACCAAGTAAAGAAGTAGCTTTTTCTTTTTTTTTTTTTTTTTTTTTACTTTTTGACTATTACATTTTCACTATTAATTTCAAATCTATCGAGTTGCAGCTGAATGAATGGGCTCACTGCTTGAAAGCTCTATTTGNTAGTTTTTTTTTTTTTTTTTTTTTTTTTTTTTACTTTTTGACTATTACATTTTCACTATTAATTTCAAATCTATCGAGTTGCAGCTGAATGAATGGGCTCACTGCTTGAAAGCTCTATTTGACAGCTTGTATCATGTAAAATATATCAAAATAATTTTCTTATTATAAGAAAAAACACATGGATTTTCCAATTTTTCCTTTCTGCATGCTTAGGATGAATGTGAAATTAAGAGAGATGCAGCACAGGCTCAGGGTGAGGTTGAGTGTGACATCAGACTTGTCAAAGCACCAGTGGAAGGGTTGAAAGAGTCACCTGAGCTGTTCTGCCAAGTGCCTAATTCTAATTCTAGTGCTCAGCTAAGTTGGAGTCTATTCTTCAATTCATGATAATTTGGTTTCAAAGCTTCTCACTAAGGTGAAGAGAGGAAATGCACACCTGATCTGATGCTGTTGCAATTTTTGATTGAAAAAAAACAAACAAACAAACAAAAAAAACCCAGCACTTCAACAAACTATTTAGAATATGAGTTTAATGTTACCTATTTCTGCTTTGCCATTAGTCATTTTTAGCAATTAATCGCAAAAAATAGGAATAGATTATTTTAAATTACATCCTTTACTACTGCTGAAACAACCTAAAAGCACTGGGGCACCCCTGCTGTCATCAATGCATCAGTTCCATTTGCATGTCTGTAATGCCACAAGGAGGAAGGACAGAAGTTTAAGGGTAAAAGAGCATAGGGGAGCCCAAAGGAAATATAATGTCGAATTTCTGCCCATGCTTCTAGGAACATAAAGGATTGTAGGCTAAACAAAGTTATCTTGCTATTGTATTATAATAGGTTGCAAATATTCTATATAAAATACTGCACCCTTGCAACTCATTTAATTTTGAAACCATTAATTTCACTGACAATTTATGATCTCCAGTGAAAAGAAACTTATACTTAAAATGATTTTTGAACATTAATAATAATAATAATAAATTCATGTGCAGTACAGACTTTTAGATGAGCTTCTTTCTGCACACATCCGTAAAGCCACAAGTTATTTTCATCCTGTTCAGAGTGTTCAGTACATTTCAATGTATTACAGGGACACCACAGCTACCCACTATTTGTACTAACAGCAGCCTCCAAGAGAAAAAGTCAGAAAATGAGCCAATGATGGACATTTTATTTTCCAGATGAGATACAAATTCTGAATTCATCCCAAAACACCCAAAATGCTGACCTTTGTGAGCTGTCAGTGACATACAATCTGAAGGGAAAAAAAACCCACCAACCCAAAACCGAAAGTAAAAAAATGCTATGTTTTAGGAACCTGAGCAGAACCAGAAAGTTAGAGCATCTCCTCTGGTTATCAAAATGCACTTCCACTGCTGTTGTGGTTTAAACCCAGTTTCCACTGCCTCCCCCTCTTTCTTTCCTTCCCCCTCCCCTTCCTCCCAGCTCCCAGAGGGATGGGGAGGAGAATCGAAGGAATGCAGCTGCCACGGGTTGAGATAAGAACAGCCCAGTAACTAAGGTATAACACAAATTACTACTGCTACCACCAATAATAATAACGATAAGGAAATAACACAAGGGAAGAGGGAACGATACCACCCACCGAAAACGAGCCCAACTGGGAAGAGAAGTGTCCTTCCGGATAACTTCCCATTACCTCTCTGGGTAGGACGTGCTGTGGTATGGAATACCTCTTTGGCTAGCTTGGGTCAGGTGTCCTGTCTCTGCTTCCCCTTGGCCATCTCTCCTCCCTGGCAGAGCATGAGACTTAGAAAGTCCTTGATCAGAATAAACATTACTTAGCAACAACTAAAAACACTGGTGTTATCAGCTATGTTCCAGGGAGGGGAGAGTCAGAACATAAAAGCTGCATCAGCTACTAAGAAGGAGAAAAACTGTCTGCTACTGCTAAACCCAGGACAACTGCCAATGTGAGAACTTATGGATATTATCAGGAATACAAACTGCAGTTTCACAAGGACAGGGCAAGTTTCTCTCCTGAGTGCAAAGATAACCGGATCCTAGTTTTAATAGTTATTGCTCTTTCCATAACCTATAAAACAGGCAGTACCGAAACATCACAAGCATATTCGGTATGGTTATGGTAATATATAACATAGGTGAGTAAATAGCCCTCACACTTCTGTTTTAGTACTTGGGACTTAATCAGAAAGAATCTAGAGAGGGAGCAGAAATTTATACCGCTGTTAGCATGTAAACCATATTCCCAAAACAGTCTTTACACACCATCTTGTTTTATGTAATGACTTCATTTTCTGGAAGTATTTGTGCAAAACACAACACAAAGACCATACATAATTTCAAAATTAGGAAGCAATGTGTGTTTTGTCCATTCTGAAAACTGTACTCTAGGATGAAGAATCTGTTATTCAAATGTTTTATGTCTCTGCTGTTAGGAATGAGTTAGAGTAAAATGTCATATATAAAGCTCATAATGACATTTTTCTATACCAAAATTTAATTTAAGAGGGATATGCTGCATTTTAATAAAACATCTCATAGATTTCAAGTATAGTTCTTATGGTTCTCTAGGGAAAATGCAACAAATTGTATTTTACATCCACTGAAGTTCTCTTGCTGATGCTTGAAGATACATTTTCTGGCTTTGTTTGAGTGCCATAGTATTTACATTTTCAGATTTATCTGCCAATCTATATTCTCAGTAGACACTCTTGATATGATTATTTTCTCTTTTCACCATATGTTCACTATTACTCAATTGTTAAAGGTACTTCAAAATGCCTTCTATAACTAAGCATCTAATCTAGAAAAAGTTTTGTGTTGATATGTTCCCTGATCATTTTCTCAGGCAAAGAATAGAATAAATCATTTATTAGATCATTTTCTATGCTGTATACACATTATATGTCTCAGTTTAGCCTTAGATTTCATAACCTGCTTTGTATAGATAAAGCATTTGTATATAGAAGGTTCATTAGATCAATTAATTTGTTTTCCTTTTAGGGAAGATCTTTAACACCATTTTCTTACTTTCAGTTGTGAACCATGTACTGAATATGACAAAACAGGATTAACAGCCAGATACTTAATTGAAATCCCAAAATCCAGGATACACTTCATCACATGAGACAAAATGACAGGTTATTCTTCTGTCCTAATTTTCTCCACTGTGGAATGGCAGAGATGTAAGAAATATATACTTATCACAGAGCTAAAATAATTCTATGAACATAATAGTGAAAAAAGTCACACTCAACTTACTGGAATCATAATCTGGAGGTTAGCTAAATTTCCTGAACCACCTCATTATTATCATATTTAGAAGAGAAAGGGCAAGGAGGGAAGGGATGAAGACAAAAAAACCCACCAAACAAACACCATCTATATAATAAATACTAATAATCCCATCTTGATGTAAGATCTCACATCCAATATCGTACCAAATTCTCCTTTGCCAGTTCCTTCTGCCATTGCTGTTCACCTCCAAATGATATGGTCTGGATGATTTAGCTCTTTCAGGTAAATGCCAAAAGCACCTCTCTGAAAAAAATTCTGTGCAGCTGTTAATAATTCATACGTTAAAGAACAAAAGAAAAGTTCACGGAGATAGAAATAAAGCAATTTCATGTCAATGTTAACATAAACAGAACTGCTCTCAGTAATTGCACAGCTTTTCTGACTAGAGTTAGCTCATGTAGAAAGTATGACTCATGTTAGACAAGATATCATAGAAAATTACTATCATGGTCTCTTCTGAAAAATCTATGATTCTAAGAGTAGTTCAGTGGAGATGCTCAAATGTGCAGCCATAGAAACCAACTAAACGTTAAACACAAAACTTGCCTGCAAAAGTCAATCAGTGCTAACTGTTAATGATGTATTCTGCTAAACAAAACATTTTAAAACTTGAAAAGGTAGAGTTAATATCCCAGCTCCCCCACCCTCCCTAAATATAACACTCTTAAAATAGAGCTAAATAATTCCTTTGCATCCCAGTCTTTCTGTGGTGCAAATGATTTTTTATGTCATTATCCAGAAATCCCTTCCCTGAATCCTCACTCAGCTGTGGCTCTCAGAGGGGACTAAGTCTGGACATTTTGTTGTTGCATATGCAGAATCTTGATCTTTTGTGACAAAGAAATGCATTCTTAGTTTTGGTGTTCTTGAAATGGCATCACCCAACACATGCCCAGAAACATCACTGCTAAGATTTTTCAGTATCATCATTCAATACTTTCCTTTTGTATTGTGTTTCTAACATATTCAGATATTCAGTTGAAATGAAAGTTATATTTTAACAACTAACAGTTGTAAAATATTTCTGACTGTTACATAGAATATCTTACAACTAAGCTCCACCACTTTAGTTAACATTCTTGGTCCTAGGCTACCTAGGATATCCTAGGTAATAGAGAAATGGCACACAACTGTAGACAAGCCCTTGTCTACAAGTCTGACCAGATGGAAATGGATGACTAAATAGACAAATAGCACTAGGATGGATGTTGAGTGACTGCAGAAATGAGTGTTTCTGCAGACATTAGCAAGGCTAGATCAGGGGAGAAACAGCCACAAATATCATGGACATGGTGTTATGATTGACCAGTCTTTAATAGAATCACAGACTCTTTTGAAAGCATTCTATTTGAAAACCCCTTTGCTTTTACCAAAGTAACTGTTTTCTGAAGCTAAGGTAGGTGCATTGCAATTACATATGTGGCTACACCTGTCAAGGAAAATGCATTTCTCAGGCAGGTTTTACAACTTACTTGGTATCTCTCAGCAATTCAGTTCATTGACTTTCAGTAGCTAAATTTGTAAGAGATGCAACAGGTGACTTCATCATTGCTTATTAGCAACTAGAGCAAACTTCTGGAAAAAATTCTTCAATTTTGTTTGTAAAATCATTCCTTTTGTCTTCTCAGTAATTATGAGACCTTTATTGCTCCAATTTTCACCTAAGAGGTGAGATGTATTGGAGAATTGTAACAGTGCACGAAAAATCTTCTCAGTGATGATCCAAAACTTACTAAAGTTAACAGAAGAACTTCCTGGTGCTCAAATACAAACATATCTGTGCATCTAAATTTAGACTCTGACTCAGAGGCACACCTGAGTGACAATTTTGTTACTGGTGTTGCATTTACAAACATAGAATCATAGAGTAGTTAGGGTTGGAAAGGACCTTAAGATCATCTATACATACTATCTATCTATATATATTTATATATATTATTAATGTTGAAATTGTGATGCCCTTCAACATACTGGAACTCCTGCTGAACTAAACATGAAAGTTCATGACTATTTACCAAACCTAAGGATGCACAATTGAGTATGTGTTAAGTGCTATGCCTGCATCATAGAAAATGCCTCTTAGTTAAGTAAGTAAGAAGATGTTAACTTGCTTGATGGGGTGATCTGCCTACTGTTTTCATTGAAGAACAGACATGCACTTACATGCTCCCATGGCAGAATTCAGGTACTGCTGAAGGGTTACCAAAGATCAGAGAAGCACACCCCAAACTAGAGGGTCTAGTAGAAAATAGATTACTGCCCAGCTGTAAATGGGAACTTCCAAATGGCTCAAGTGATACATTATACTTTTAGAAATATTACAAATTGGACAGACTGAAGAAATTAGTAGAAAATTTTAAAAGAACACACATAGCAGGAAAATGCTTGTAAAAAAAAGGAACATGAGCAGAAAGATCACAAAAATATAATGCAAGAAAAGCTACACAGAAATAAACCATCTGCAGAGGAGACATTGATTTCAGGCTGCATGACAAGAAAAAAAAAAGGAAATAAACTGTGTAAGAAAAAGTATACAGAGTTTATGCCAATTGATGCACATTGACAATTAACTGTAGTGATCAGATTTGTATATAGTGGTCTCTTACCAGAAACAGACAAAAATCAGAAAATAGTTATTTCTACAGAATCACAGAAGAATTCAGTTGACTAAAATGCCTTGGGAGTTCTGATGGAACTCCCAAGAAAATGTACCAGAAGAATACTTATGAAATGCACAAACAACAGTGCCATGTGAACATGAGAAGTCAACAGTTTGTTGTCTGCACCAGAAGACTATTTGGTTTGTCCAATGAAAAATACAGTGGCAATGAAGTATCACAGAGCAGGTCAAGTTGCAGAGGGAGATTCTACTTTACAAACTTGACAATTATTTTGTTCATCATTCAATTTCAGGTAGCTTACAAAAACAGTATCTAAGTTAGATTAAATATGCACAAAAAGCATATCAAGGGCATTACTGTGTCTACAGAAAGGAAATAGTCCTTGCAAACAGAAACAGAAGAAAATATTGAATAATTCGTATAGCTGAACGCTTTGCAAAAAATGCTCACTATGAATTGCATATGGATATCTGGTTTTATAACTGGAAAACTGGTCTAGAAACTCCCCCCAAAAACCAAAATAAAATACTGTAATTAATTTTAAATTCAAAGCAATATTAAAAAGTATTGCATGAAGATCAATAAATAACTATAATTATTGAGGAAAACTATGAATAAAACATTATATTGCAGGCTGCAAGCCCCTAGGCATTTTGCACTATTAAATATATTTTTATATCTCAACTCTGTCTGAAAAGAGGGAAGAAAATGAAGAACTTTGAAAGAAAATTATGATTCTTTCACTGAAAGGAAAAGAACCTTGGACACCGTCTTTGCTATAAATAAAAATTACACTGAAATGAAAGTCAGCTTCCAATACTATATTATTTAAGTAGAAAGAGCAAAAATTTGTTCAAGAGAGAAACTGCAGGGTAGGCTATTTCCAATACAGCATGTATTTTTTTGAATATGATATATATATTCTTATTCACCAAGTTTGCTGATCACTGGCATACAAAAGAGTATCTTAAGGTGGTAAAAATGATTCCTAGAGATTAAACTGAAGAAGCAATTACAATTACTTTATTTCCTTGCCAGGAGCTCATAATCCCTTGAAAATTTAGTTTGAAGGTCTCTTCGATTTCTAGATTAATTAGATGAGAAAATTGTACAATCTTTTATATGCCTTCCATTTTACAATTGCTGTGTAGATCAAATAATTAAAAGGTTTTTCCATAAGAACATATATTGTATACAATCTAAAATAAATGGAACCTGAATTTTGTGTATTTTTTGGTGCAAGCCTTTTTTGTTATAATTTATGTAATTTCATTAGGTAACTACTGCTTCCATGAGTATGAAGTCAAGGCAGGACAGTTACAAAGTTATGTGCTGTAACAGCACTAATCCCTTAGCAACTTGTGCTTCATAATGTAAACAGTGTTTCATTTCTTTGTAATGGTTCTGTTTAAACATTTTTACCCATCTCTCTTGTTACTCTGTTACTTTATGATTCTTGTTAAAAGTTGATGACTTTTTTCTGCCTTTTAAGTCTGTGAATTCATTCAGTTTCAAATACTCATTTGCCTCCATTCAATATATCCTTTGTCAAACATTTATTTTGCAAGTATTTAGTATGTGTTATTGGAAGCTTTTGACAGGTAGTCTGCATCGCTGTCTTTACATTGTTTTCATTACCAACATCCAGGCATTGGTCAAATGCTTCTGAAGCCTACTAGGCTGCACAGGCCTCAATGCAAGCTCAGTGTTCAGCACTCTTTCTCTAAAGCAGCAAGACATTATAAAAGAATTGTGTGCTTGGATTATTTATATAAAAGTAGTTCTATAGGTGAATTAGTCAAATATTTTAAATCCAGCAACCTCTGTGATTTCTTTATCACTGACCCAATGCCAAACACTGAGGAGTGTTAGGGAAAAATACCAAAACCCAAAGTACCATCTAATTAAAGGGACCATAAGGCTGTATCAACTGATCTCAAAATAAAAGAGGAAAAACAGACGTGTTCAGTGTTCTGCTGAACCTGTTTTTGCATAATTTAACATTTTAAAAAATCATTTTCACAGTAATTTAACTATTTGACTATTTTTATTATTAAAATAAATTATATATCTACTGCTATGCCAGCTTTGCTCAGGATAAAATAGCAAATTTTTAATGAATCCTTGCATTCTGCTACAGCAGAAAAATTTAATGCCACTAAGACAGCACCAAAGTAGGAACAAACCCAGTATTACTGACTCTGAAGGTGACTAAAATTGTTTGTGGAAGAGTATCAACAGTGCACTGTTAGCAAAAATAATAGCACAAGAAACATGATCACCAGTTCAGAACATACATGCTAACTACTGCATAGATAAAATGTCCTTTCTAGTGACTGACACTCCTCTAGCCTCTGTTGTGCCAGTGTTGATGCTGGACTAGAAGGTAAGTGCAGTGAGCCCTGTAGATTTGCAAGTGAACCTCACAGAAAGCAGATAAGCTGCCTCAAATGTTGGAAAAATATCCTTGCACTTTTGCCTTCAGAATCGTTCAGCCTGATCAGCAAAGCAAAAATTTTGGAGATCACAAACACACTGAACCTGTTAAAGGACACATGGCCTGACTCTTGAATAACCCTTTCAAAGAGAACAAAATTCTAGGAGCCATAAGAAATCAAGTAATCTGTCTAACTCTAAGAAAGTTAAAATGTCTAACTCTAAGAAAGTTACATATACCTGCAAAGAAACTTTTCAACCTCTAACAGCTTCACTATCTCCCAAACCATGGACAAACTACTCTTGTGAATTATCTAAACTATGACTTCTTTTCTCCCTCTGCAGTCTTTATGAACAATGAAGACATGGTTACGATAGCATATTCACAAGTTCAGTGAGAAATAATCAGGCCAGCACAGTGATGGGTAGTTTATCAGACAGAAAACAGTAGTTTTCTATACCTGCTCCCCATAACTGTACACTGCCTTATGAGGTAACCTGCAGTGTTATTTCACTTCTTATTTCCACATTCACACTAAGCTGTCATCAAAAGCATATCAATACTGCAACACCCCTAGGAACCTATTGCGTATAGCCCCTGCCAACATGTAGTGTAAGATCACTTCCCTATGCTGCTTTGGTCTTCTAGTGCTCAAAAGAAAAATTTTTTTTGAAAATTATTCTGAAATTCTCTTGAGCACAAGAAGACCAAAGAGGCATATGGAAATTCCCCAATACTACACATTGTAAAGGAATTCCTGCACTCCAGAGAGATCAAGTTGTACTTGTGCGTGACTATAAGCTACTCATGGAGGTGAAATAACTTTTAGCCTGCATTCCCTCTTTCAGGCCAGGCACATAGCGAGGATGCAAAGTAACTTTCATTCTAATACAGTATCTTATAAAAAAATTATAGATATTTTATTTATGATGTATAAATTGATAATCTAAAATATATATTTATAATATATATAATTTATGTGTATATTTTATTTTATATATATATATATATATATAAAATCTGGATATGAAAGAACATCCTAGATGTTTATGGTATAGCTCTGGAGCTGAAGACATCCTACATTATCTGGCTACGAGTTTTTTCTGAAGGCATGACTCACTCGACAGGTGCTTATTTGACTTAATATTTGGTGTCAGTATGTGTCTTCAACAACTAAGTAAAAACACAATGCTTGCAAAACTACAGGTAGATTCTTTTTTGCAACGGAAACGGGACAAGACAGCTCCTCCACCAGTGGTACAAAATCTATTACATACAAAATGAGTTGCCATCTTACCAATTTTTAACAAAGCTGAGCCACTGAGCTAAATAACATGTCTTCCAGTGTTGGACTTTGAAGTGCTTCTCTGCTGGAGTCTGCCAAACTGCTAAGCTAGACAAACAGTGCTGGCTGGAATATAGCCACATAAGAGGGGAAAAGATATTTGAGACTATAAACCGATTTTTGTAGAAGATGTAAATAGAAATGCTAACGATCCCTTTTCCTTCAGATTTTTATGCATGGTAACATCACCATGTCTCTTAGTGTGCCCCAACTTCTATTATTAATGAATACGAAGTAGTATCTGAATCCTACACATTAAAATGTTTCAACAACAGTTTTAGAAACTGTATTCTAGACTCAGCTTTTCTCTGTGATGTCTTTGTTCTTTACAGGCGAGTTCCAATGTGATGTACCCCTAGTGTATAACTCCTGCTGCAAGATCTCAGTGAGAATGGGTGAGTCATAATGCCTTCATTGCTACCTAATCCCATTATCCATCTATATCTCCTCTACCTATTTAAATAGCTTTATTACCCTCCTGACAGATTCACACAGAAGCAGGAAATCCACCTAGAGATCAGCACAACTCTAACAAATCTCTTACAATTTACCAGCTTCCTAAATTATCCCTATTTATAGTGATTCTCTTTATAATTTTCCAAATAACATCTTCATACCTTGGTGAATTTTAACCAGATATGTGGAATAGATCTAAAATTTTACCTCTTCATCCAGGAATTTCTCCCTATATTTCCTATAAATACTTCATACTACCTTTTATTCTTGTTTTTTCTAATTGCCTAAAAAGTTCTGTTTTTATACATGAAATATACAAGCATGCATGCATATGCAAACATACATATATATGTATATACACATATCAAATGTTCATGTTATTTGCATGAATAGTTGTGTATGTTCTTCTCACATACGCAATTGCATGCATAGTATAAAACTTTTATCACTTCATTTTGTCAGATGCATATTGTTAGAACACATACCTCGTTTTTGCAAAGGTCAGACTGAGCTTCCATCTTCCTTTTTTAATGCAGAAGAAGAAGAGGAGCTTTACAGTAAGACTTCTTGGCTTAGGTTAGTAGTTCATGTACAAGAAGTGTCATTATTCTATAGATCTTCATTGACTGCCCTTTGTGGTCTTCAGCTCAGTCACAAGGTTTTTCAATGTCTCTCTTGGGACACAATTGTCTCAAAGATATTTAAAATTTAAAAGAATATTTCTGTTCATACTTCCAGTAGATAGGAGTTTATTGGGGGGGTTGAGGTTTGGGGTTTGAGGCGAGTTGTTTTGTTGGCTTTTTGATTGTTCTGTTTTTCTTTTGTGGGGTAAATTGGGGTTTTTGGTTTGTTTGGGGTTTTTTGGGGTTTTTTTTGGTTTTTCTTTTTTTTGGGGGGGAGGGTGTTTAAATTAGAAAATTGGCAATTTTATTCACCAAAGAATAAAATAATTTTTCAATTCTTGAGATATTTTAATCTTTCCTGTAATGCTATTTCTCATTCAAAAGCCCATGCAGTTAAAATTGCGTGCTTTTATTCAGCTGGTAGACTGACATCACTTTTATGTACAATGGATTGCTTACTTGATCATCTAATGAGAATAGAAACATGTAACTGAAAAATTTACTTAATCAGGACAGCTCATGACAGACAGGGCTATATATACGTCTTAAAAAAAAATATTCTTAAAATACTGTAATTGTTTTGACCCAACAATCAAAGGAGAATTAAGGTAATTATCCAAGATTCTTTGGTTTCTGAGCAGTAATTGGAGGACAAACAGCATGCTAAAAAGCAATACTTGGGCTTAAATAATTAGCAACAGAAAGTGGGAAATTAGCAGTGAATTCTCCATACACAAAATAACTTCAATAACAGTTGCGTGGCTCTAAATAGTATCCTAATCAGAAGATTGTCAAAATTTCAGATGAGGAATTAGAGAAGGGTGCCTCTTGTCCCTCCTTTCAGAATGCACATTTACCTCCTGCTTGAGCTTTAAAATACAAATCAATTGAAGAATTGCTTTGTGATGATTGTTATAAAGGGAGAAAAAAAAAAAAGAGCGGAACAAGCAAAAGAGGGATTGGATAGAGAAAGTGATTTTCAGACAAGTCATCAACGTTTAGTGTTTCTTGTTTGTTGTAGTTCTCTTGACAGCAGAAATACTTTGTATACCCACTTTTGATTAGCATGAGTAAAAAAAATAGCATTAACTCCCAGCAGTCTGTTCAACATTCAGGGAGAGCAGACATCATCATATAAACAGCAGCAGGCAATATATTAATAAATCAGCAGATCACCAAGTATTTCCAAGAGTGCCAAGTAACACTTGGCAAGTGACATAGTATCTAACTTCATAATATACATCTTACTGATGTTTTTCCATTGCTAAAACAAAGCAATAGTTTATTCATATAAGCAGTATTTTCTACTTTAGTGGATTCTTACATTAATTCTACTATAGCCAATTCAAACCACCTTTTATCTTGAATATACCTCACCTGTCCAAGAAGATTTCCAAAGATCTTGTAAAAATACTTTTAATTTTCATTATGATCCTTTTGATAACAAATTAGTACCTGCCTGCAAAAAGTCAACACTGGAGGTCAAAACGTCTTTAAATACAGTAGAATCCAATGGCATGTGCATATTTTCTCAGATCACGTGAAGGCAACTGGCAATGAGTTTACAGAACACCATAACTGATGGAAAAGCTGTGGCTGCTCATGAAATCATTAAACATAAAGCCTTGCCCAGACAGCTAAGAGAACAAGTTTACTAATAGCATTTATATCAGATAACACAGGAATGTCAAATCATGTAGAAATGATTCTTGGTGACCATTATAGAGATGGTCGTCTCTCTCTTGGGGACCAAATGGATAGGGAAAAATAATATAACTTGCAGCAGCCCTCAGATGTCTACAAAACACACCAGAGCAAAGAGGAAAGGAAAAGGCAGTCCTATGCAGCCACAGAATAAATGCAAGGTTTTCATCCTCCCATTTCTGCTAATAGCCTGAGTGCCAGAATGGGTAGGGATCAATAAGAAAAGCTGTGGTATAAAAGTCTTTAATCCTCTTTTTCTACTAGGAACCTCAATTGCTAGTCAGAGCAGTAATGCTGCTAAGTTGGAGGAACTACAGAGGCATCACATCACATAGTCAAAATAAATTTACTATGTTTTGACATACTGCATATATTATGACCTCTTATGTACTACCACAGAAGGATGATAAAGAAAAACATGTTAAACCTGAAGTCAAGTCTCTAATATCTCTGGAGTACAACACAAAGTTGTCCCACTTGGCATATTCACCAGGGAGGTGAGTGAAATCTCCACAGTGATCTAATGTATACTTCTTCACTTGACACTTTTAAGGTAAGTTGAACTGAAGTTCAATTCAGGTCTTTGTCACTTCAAGCCTGGAAGCTGATTTAGCTAAGAGCAATTCCTGAGATAAATAAATTCAAAGTTCAGCTAACCAATAGTGTCTTAATCAATCAAAAATCTGGTCCAATAAATAAACTGGTACATTCCTCTAAAGGCAACCATATGGTTAGCCTGACAGCCCCATCAATGAATTTGCCAGCAATTCATAAAATATTACATAGTATTAAGCAAGCTGCTGAAGCTCTGGCAATAAAGTCATGTTGGACCAGCTCCTTTGTGTACATGCCTGGATTTAGTTCCAAATAAGATAGCATGAAATGCATCAAATATGTATACAAGAATAAAAAGCTCAGTCGCTCCAGTTTCTCTGAATCAATCTGTGTTTCTCTGGACACATGGAGATCAGAAGCCAACTCCATTTCACCAGCTGAGAACTTTCTTGTGACTGCAGAACTGGTACAGAGCCCCTCTGGCAGGCACAAAGCTGGCACTTCTAATCAGCTCACAGCCACAGTACAGGAAGTACAAAGGGCACTGCTGGGCTTTCTCTCTTCTCTATCGGCAGGAAACTATTTAGAGGCCAGTTGGAAGACTTCAGAATATCTCCAAGACTGGTCTAAACTATAGTGAGTTGGCATAAAACTAGTCTGGAAATAAAATAAGACTGCAAAGCCCAAACATTAATTTTTTGCTCAGGCTTTCCCCATTAGTTTTCATGCATTCTGCTTTTTGCTCATTCAATCTCTTTCCCTGCTGCAATTTCCAGATATTTCAAGCCCTTCATTTTTGGAGAATATGAGAATTTTGTATTAAATCAAAACGTCTCCATTACTGTGAATTTTCAAGTTATCCTCATTCAAAGGACAAATATTAATAAGGAAAAGAGATTAGGTGGTCCCCTAAATCACCATGTGTGAGCTTCAATCTTTGAGCTTATTCAAAACAAGCAAACTTAGGGAATACTTTCTTTAGCTAGCTTTAATAACCTTTACAACTTTCCTTGGTTTTGTGTCTACATGCTGAACTCTTCCTTTTCTTTCTGCTGGAACATTGGTGGGCTTGGAGACTGGCAGTTACGTATGATAATTATGGTCTATACTGTACCCTTCAAATAGGTGCTTACTTTCTTTTTTAACTTCTTGACAGATCGTTTTCTAACTTGCAATTTTGATACTACATGGCTGGCAATGCAACGTGATTCTTTTGCACCAAACTTCTTTTTCCTAAAAAGCTGTTAGTAACATGCCAGTCTCCATGTAAATTAAAAGAGACTAAAAATTTCTGTGGGTGGAGGACATGTTAAAGGAATATATTCATCCCTAGTATCAGTGTGGGAATAACAACTGTGCTTTGCCATTAGTCATAGCTTGGAATCACACCTTTCAGCCAACAACATTATGCAGAAATATTACCACCATCCCCCCCCCCCCAAACCAGAGTACTGTAGAAACATTAACTGGTTAATCCTCACAGTGCCACTTCCAACATGTGACTGGGAATCAGCACTATTCCTGTTTTACAGAGGAATAAGTGAAGCCACATTTCTTCTAAAGCATGCTGCAGTAGAGGATGTGATCTGCTTGTGGCAGCAAAGCACTTCATGCAGACTGCACTCACTGTGCTGGTAGCTGTTACCTCTGAGAATAAACTCATGTATGTCTGGAACATCTTCACTGTCGGAAAAGGCTAAGAGGCAAAAGAGACCAATGCTTTCTGAGTTTAATAACTGCATCTGGAAAATATAAAATAAGAAATGCATTTCCCTTTCCGCTGATCAGAAGACAACGTAACATCTTTACCTTAAAGAAGAGATCAGCCGCTCCACCACATGCTGCCACTGTGCACAAAGCAGAACACTGAGATCACACTGAGGGCAATGTTAACATTGCAGGAAAAATGCAGCTCCTACAATGGATGAAAATTCATGTATGAAGCACAGGAAGATTTGGACTCTCATTCCATGAGATTCTGGTTCCCTGTCTCTGGAGTCTGCCTTTTTAGTAAAAGTCTTAAATTTGTAAGAGCCAGGAGTCTTGTTTCAAAATGTATGTAGATAGTTATTATCCAGGAAAAAATTATGTGGATGGAGAAATAAAAGTAAAGTCCAAGATCTCATCTTGGAACCCTTGCAAGAAGGTTAAATTGAGATAACATAAACAAAATCAGATTATCAGAAGTTATTTGCTGACATAAAGGACAACTGAAAAAGTAAAAAGGATGTAAAAGAGACAGTATTTGAAATACCTACCCAGCAGATCTTACTGTACCGATGATCTGAAATCAAAGAATAGCAAAAAAAAAAGACCTTTTAACACATTATTAATACTACCTAATCACACTGACTCATACTAGACAGACAAATCCATTAGAAATACTTAATAAGGATAGATAAAAATAGTTTCTTCTATATTTAATTCCATGCATGCATTGAAGGCTGCCCTAAGCCCTTCATAAACCTTAATGACATATTTTAGCCCTTTCTTATTCAATTTATTAAAAATTTGAGAGCTTAAATGTGAAAATCTGTATTAGTGATACATTAAGACTGCAGAGTTATATGAAATAAATCAGAAATACTTATTTCTCAAATATACACTCCAGTGACCTTGACATGACATTACTTTTTGCTCAAGGAGCTTTACTTTTCCATATATAATATTGCTATCTTAAGAATCACAGATTTTGAACTTTCTGGCTTTTAAAGGCATCAGGGTCCTTACCATTGAATCAATACAGACTTTGGACTCCTTTAATTATTATCTTCTTTGGACCAGAATGAAGCAAAATATCTTGACATATGTTTGAATGGACAGAATAGGCTGAGAGAGCTCTCTTGTTGGGGGCTTTTACATGATTTCATTTTTAAAGGACGGTAAACTCAGGAGGGTCATTATTACAGAAATGGAAGCTGGAGAAGAACCACTCATCTTGATATCAGCAAAGGTAAAACACAACTAGAGTTGGACAGGAGGATTTTTACTTTGAACACATAGGTAAATAGGAACATCTGTAAGGACAGACTACAAGAACTGAGAATACCACACATTGTTTTTCCTAGGAAGTGAGTATCATAATGAAGAAATCTGAACTGCAGGAAGAAGAGTAGAAACTGTCTTGCAGACATCATGACTCCTAGAGTGCTGATAGTAAAATTTTGCTAGAGGCTAAAAAAAGAAATAAATAAAAAGACTTTCTTTGGGGGAAATTGGCTGGGACAACAACAATGAAGGAATATTTTATGTCTGCACGGAAAATGCGGTCAACTTTCTAAACAGGCATATACTTCAGCCTTTCTTTCTTTGGTGCTCACAGGAAGGTGAGAGAAATCATATAATCCCACAGCACTGACAGCTGCCTGTCTCAACTCATTAACTAGCTTTCTCTTCTTGGTCCCTATTCTCCATATTTGAACAGTTCCTACAGTCCTTTTCACTTTTCTTTTTTTTAATTTGTTTTCTTCCTTGTTAAACTGTATTTTTTAAAAGTACTCATTTTTCTCCAGCTAGAATCTTTTTCCCAGACAAGATGGTTTGACATTACTTCCTCTATTACAAAACCACTTTTTGTTGATGCAGGGACTACCCGAGCTAATGACTCTACTGGTGAAGTAAGGGTGACTAATGCTGACCAGAAGATAGAATGTTTTCCTTTCACTCCCCTGAAATTATATCAAACTCTATGTGGATAAATAATTAATATTTCAATAGAAGCAAACCTGTAATTTCTAAACCCAGATGGCTTTCAAGTACTACCTACATGCATATGTGAGGTGAACTATTTCCTTTTTTGAGTTCTTCATAAAGCAAGGACACAGTCCAAAACTTTTCTAAAAGACAAGTTTTTCGATAACATAATACTGGATATGGTGTAGGGTTCTAGTTTATTATCCACATGAGATCCATAAGCTATGAATACAGTACTGTTAAGGAATGTCATTCTTCTCATAAAGTATATATTTTCCAGCTGGGTGAAAGTTAAAATAGTTTGATATTTATGTTCTTGTGATACTAAAGTGCAGATGGACATAAAATTTGTCATGGAGCCCGGGAAAGAAAAAGAAGTCTCCAGGTGTGTTTTTTCCTACCACAGCAGTCACATACAATTCAATCTGTACTTCAGAGCATTCAGTTCTCCTAAAAACTGTGTCAGCAAAATTTCTGGGTCTCTTTCATGAATATTTTAAAAATTTTAATCAGGCTGAAACATGAATGTTCTTTAGTAAGAAGGCTACATCTCACTGGTAAAGGATTAGCAAGTGAGGAGAACAACAGCACAGAGCTGTAGATGAGTAGATTCTAGCAATACTTTTACCACATACTTAATTGGATCAGCACTTTACTAATGAGGTTAAATTTGAGGCATTCAAGGAGCCTCCAAAGTCCAGATGTTTTTGGGGTCTCACAGAGAAATGTACACACTGCTTACATCTCAGGTGATCTCCTGATGGCAGAGCTCAGGGACGCTGTCAGAAATCTGTACTGAATGCTGTTGCCTGATGGTTGTCTCTCACGAGCTCTGGCAGCTACCTCAGAGAATTCCTGGAGTCTCTGAAAAATCAGATATTTCACACAAATGATAGCACTGTAGTTTAGAAAAATAAGTGTGTACAGTTTAATTACAAAAAGTACCTGATACACCTCATGTTTATCATGAACTTGCTGCTAAGGGTGTTGGCAAGTCCAGGATACAATGAGCACACAAGTAGCAGGCCTCATTTGCACTCATGCACAAAGCAACATGTATAGTATGCACAACGCTACCAGACTACCTTAAAGTTCTATTTCTTATCACTGTAAGCCAATTACTAATGTCAATAACAGCAGCATTATTAAAATACATTGCTTTGGTACACAGAATCTTATCATTCCTATGTTTTAACTAAAAAAAAAGCCCAACCAACCAACCAAACCAAACCAAACCAAAATGAACAAAATACCCACCCCAAAAAAAACCAAAAACACCCCACCAAAACAAAAAAAAAACCCAAACAAAAACTCCAGCCTGTTTCCCTCAGTGTCTTTTCCCCCAAGGCATATTAAAGTCAAATTCTGAATCTATGTTATGCTCTCCTCTCCCACAAAATTACTAAATACAAGCATTCAAATTGAGATTTCTTGTTTTCTTGAAAAGACTCTGTTCATAATCAGCTTTCAGGTCTCTTTTATGTAAGTATTTTCCTAATGTAACAAATATGGCAAAAAATGCACACTACCTACCCATGGATAAAACAGCAAGCACTGATAAAACAGAAGCTGGCAAATTTCTTCTGTTTCTGCATCATATGAAACTAACCAGATTTTTTGTAGTAGTCACGTGCTAATGGCACATTTACATTCTGAATAATAAGATATATAACAATACCTGTAAAAAGACTGGTCCCCAGATTTCACCAGTTTCATTTTATGATTTTTTTTAACTAAAAAAAAAAAAAAAAAA
>NDXB01015276.1:164255-186498 GCA_002631895.1 Agapornis roseicollis | reverse complement strand
AAAAAGACTGGTCCCCAGATTTCAACATTTTTATTTTATTATTTTTTTTAAAAAAAAAAAAAAAAAAAACCCAAACCAAAAAAAACCAACCCAAACACCAACCAAACCCAGCAAATCCCAGAAACTCCAAAGAGACTTACAGCACTTCTGCATTAGGCTCTTTACAAACATTACAGAAACAGAGTCTCCAGGGCAAAGAGCTTATAATCAAACACTCTGCTCCTAGAGGATTTGGGCACACACACTGTAAGCAGCCCAACTGCTGTCAAGCCTGGCAAACAAAGTACTTATTCAGATAGATATAAATGGATTTGATTACAGTTTCACTGAACTAAATTTAAACCACTCAAATTCTTTGCATTTAAAAGCAGGAAAGTTCTGGGCTGACAACAATCTCAGCTTCCCAACAGCTTTGCAGATGTGGCTGTTTCGGGTGCCATTGGCAGTAGAGTGCTTTTAGCATAAGGCACTAGGGCCTGTACACATGGAAGAGGAGGAAGTGGACTGTTCCCAGGCCTTTCATGGTTTAGTTCTTGCAAGCCGTGATATGTCATTAAAAAAAAAAAAACTTAGAAAAAGACCAAATCAGTCTCCATCCCAGTCTGGTTGGATAACGTACATTAAGAAAACAAACAAGCCTTACAGAAAAAGCCTTCTGCACTGTTCAAAGCCATGTGGGGAATGACACTGTCAGAATCAGCAGTATCCCTGTTTGCTCATAGTAGGGCTGCTGCTGCCTGTGTGGGTAGAGGTGGCTGGGCTTGCCAGCTAGTTACTTGAAGAGATATGGATTATGATGAAGAACAAAACAGCAGACCTATATGTAATGTTAGGGAAGGGCCTTCTGGATCCAGTATACTCTAGATGAGGTAGTAAGGTTCTTTGATTTAAAAATTTGCACCTCACTGATTGCCAGTTTGGACCATGCCCCTAATAGTGTAAATATTGGTCACACAAATACAGGACTAGGAGTACATAATAAAAATTACCAAATTCCCATCAAAATATTGCATATTAACGCCTTAGCTCTCTTTTTCTTTTAAAAGCTTTAATCTTTTAAAATATATACCAGACCTTTACTTTGAAGTTCCAAATAGAAATGCTCTGGTGTATTCTCCCTGTCACAATCCTCAGGTAGCTACACATCCCAGCGTGTGAATGACTTAGCTGAGGAACATGATGCCTTGAGCTAAAAGAAAAGACATTAATAGAATTGTTAGTCTTTCCATATTAGTATTTTCCCTATTAGTCTCCTTGTTGGAAAAGCATTCTGAACTTGAACTTTATTACAGAAACCAAATAAATAATTTTTAAGTATTCTGTAACAGGTTTGTGTGAATCCCAGCAATATTTTATTTTTCCAATCAATAAAATAGGGATTCTAGAAATAAATCAACAATATAGGCACTGTGATAGCAACTGCCTACCACAGTTGAAGAGGTTTAAGAGGCACACTCAGGGTACAGCTGCCCCAGAATTATACTATTACTGCTCTGTACGGTTATGGAAGGAAAAGAAGTGCCATAAAAGCAGCTCTGAGATAAATAAATCATATGCACACTAAAAATACCAATCCTCATGTTAAATAATTCTTGGATAAATTGTAAGGTTTATTTGAATAACAAAAGTAATGCCAATGTCTGAAACCATGTCCCCATATACTCTAAACAACAGTCATCAGATCTTAAATTTGGTCCTGGCAGGACCACTGGCTCCACTGTAATTTTTAACACACTGCAGAAAACTTATCAGTTTCTTGTAAAATATTTTTATCCACAAAAGCAAATGCAGAGTGGGATTTGAAAGCAAAAATACCATGGACTGGCAGTAAAAAATGTCAATAAGCAGATTGTGAACCTCTTCACACAAAAATGAGTTCACTCATCCAAACAAGTTTAACTCAAGTCTATATAGTCACTGCACTGAGTCATGTACCAGATAATTTTTCTATTTAGAAGTGGAGATGAAGTATCGAGTGCAATGTAGGTATTTTTCTCCCCACCCTCCCTGTTCATCCCCCTACAAAAAAGGGACAGCAGCATATTGGAGAGATTTAAAAAACAAAGACAAAAAACCCAACAAAACAGAACAGAGAAGAGGACAAATTGTTGAAGACTTGGAAAGGAATCAATTTCTGAGAAAAAATTGAAATACCTAGTAGCTTGTATTCTTGCTAAAGGATGAGTAAGAAAATATATAACTGTCAACACATACTGGACAGATTTAAGCAACAATGATAATGTATTTAGGGGATGGATAACAAGAAGTAAGAAAATACTAATGAAAAAAAAAAAAGATTTAAATCGGATACATAACATGAGGTGGGAAATCTTAGGAAAAATCGAGACTGTGGATATTATTTCATGACCAGGTTTAATGTTAGCACCAAAATGCTGCTGAAAGGATAGACACACTATTCCCTCTACCCCGGTCACTCCTATAATATTTATCCTGTGTAAGCAGAACAGAGAGCACTCTCATGTCTTCTAATACAGGCCCTAAACATAATTCATGCCCTATTTCTACCATCTCCTGTTATTGTCCTTTTCTTGTAGAAGCTGGGGAGGCTGCTGTCTAAGGGCTCACAGAGCACATGCTCTTTCTCCCTTCCCAGTACTTTATTTACCTTGTGACTCTACAGAATGAATGTTTTTTTCATGAGATAACAAAAGGCAATTGGCAATCATTTTAAGGCCCAGTTAGAATTAAACTTGGCTAGGGATGTCAAAGATAACAGGAAGGGATTCTATAGGTACATTGCAAAAACATAAAAGACAGACTAGGGACAAAGTGGGCCCTCTCCAGAAACTATCAGGAGAACTGGCTACCCTGGATTTGGAGAAGGATGAGGTTCTGAATGACTTCTTTGCCTGAGTCTTCACTGGCAAATGCTCTGACCACACCACCCAAGTCTTGGAAGGCAAACGCAGACTCTGTGAGAATGAAGAACTTGGGCCCACTGTAGGAGAGGATCTGGTTTGAGACCATCTTAAGAACCTGCATGTGAACAAGTCCATGGGACCTGATGAAATCCATCCGCGGGTCCTGAAGGAGCTGGCTAGTGAAGTTGCTAAGCCACTGTAAATCATATTTGAGAAATCATGGCAGTCAGGGGAAGTTCCGGAAAACCGGAAAAGGGGAAATATAACCCACATTTTCAAGAAGGGGAAAATGGATGACCCAGGGAATTACAGACCAGTCAGTCTCACCTCTGTGCCTGGCAACATCTTGGAGCAGATTCTCCTGGCAGGCATGCTAAGGCACATGAACAACAACAAGGTGCTTGGTGGCAGCCAGCATGGCTTCACTAAGGGGAAATCCTGCCTGACCAATTTGGTGGCCTTCTGTGATGGGACTATGGAACTGATGGACAGGGGTAGAGCAGTTGACGTCATCTACCTGGACTTGTGCAAAGCGTTCAACACTGTCCCACACGACATCCTTGTCTCTAAATTAGAGAGACATCAATTTGATAGAGGGGCACTCGGTGGATAAAGAACTGGTTGGATGGCCACACGCAAAGAGTTGTGGTCAATGGCTCAGTGTCCAGCTGGAAGGCTGGAAGCCAGTGACGAGTGGTGTCCCTCAGGGATCGGTGTTAGGACTGGTCTTGTTTAACATCTTTGTTGCTGCCATGGACAGTGGGATTGAGTGCACCCTCAGCAAGTTTGCTGATGACACCAAGCTGGGTGGTTGGGTGGATATGCTGGAGGGAAGGAATGCCATCCAGAGGGACCTTGACACGCTTGTGAGGTGGGCTGATGCCAACCTCATGAAGTTTAACCATGACAAGTGCAAGGTTAAAATTGCACCTGGGTCAGAGCAATCCCAGGCACAGCTACAGGTTGGGCAAAGAGGAGACTAAGAGCAGCCCTGCGGAGAAGGACTTGGGGGTGGTGGTCGATGAGAACATGAACATGAGTCGGCTTCTGTGTGCACTTGCAGCCCAGAAAGCCAACCATATCCTGGGCTGCATCAAAAGAAGCATGACCAGCAGGTCCAAGGAGGTGATCCTGCCCCTCTACTCTGCTCTTGTGAGACCTCACCTGGAGTATTGTGTGCAGTTCTGGTGTCCTCAACATAAAAAGGACATGGAGCTGTTGGAACAAGTCCAGAGGAGGGCCACGAGGATGATCAGGGAACTGGAGCATCTCCCATATGAAGACAGGCTGAGAAAGTTGGGGCTGTTCAGCCTGGGGAGGAAAAGGCTGCGTGGAGACCTCCTAGCAGCCTTCCAGTATCTGAAGGGAGGGACACTTCTTTAGGGACTGTAGGGATACGACAAGGGGTAATGGGTTAAAACTTAAACAGGGGAAGTTTATATTGGATGCAAGGAAGAAATTCTTTCCTGTTAGGGTGGTGAGATGCTGGAATGGGTTGCTCAGGGAGGTTGTGAGTGCTCCATCCCTGGCAGTGTTCAAAGCCAGGTTAGACAGAGCCCTGGGCGACATGGTTAAGTGTGGGGTGTCCCTGCCCATGGCAGGGGGGCTAGAACTGGATGATCTTAAGGTCCTTTCCAACCCTAACCATTCTATTATTCTGTGATTCTATGCCTTTGATTAGTAAGCACAAAAGAATGTGTCTTTTTAAGTCAAGAGATTGGAAGTCACTGTAGTAAAAGGCAAAATGTAAAATTTATGATTGCCTTTCTTGACTATAAGAACGCATAAGGCTTAAGTGAGAGAAGACTATAAGCAAACACTGAAGTTATAAATTAAACAATATCCTACATCATTCATATACTGGAAACAGGTCCTCTATTAGAGAAAAGGCAGCATAATAAACATTCTGTGATTTATGATGAAAGTATTCAATGAGGAAGAAGGTGAAAGGAGGAAAAATCCCTCATTAAGGAAGGAAACTGGAATTTCAATGTAATTTCAATCTTCAAATCTCTTCCTACAGCATGTTTAATGGAAAAATCTAAAAGAGAGTGAGCAAATAATAATCTTACCATCACCATCTAGAAACAGCAAACTACAAACCTTGTCTCTTCCAGTCAGGCAGTCTCAGTAATGAAGCAAATTAAACTAGACGTCTTCATGCCCAAGGGAACAATTTTCTTAAGGAGTAGAGTGGTGGGGTTGCTCTGATTCTTGAGAAAAGCCACTTAGCATTAAACCTTGTTGGAAGAAGCACTATGGCATCACAAAGATGTGGTAAAATCTGTAATTTCATTCGGCACAGAGAGTCAGGGACAGACACAAAGCAAAGACAAGTTAGTACCCTACACATTTAGCCACAAGGATGTGGGTGAATCAGTTCAAGGCTCACAAAAATAGTCTCCAGGCAAAACCAAAACAATCAAAAACCCCCAACCCTTGCTAAAATTTCTTAATCATGTTAGTGCTTCAAGTTGCACACGGAGTCACTGCTTTTAAATTACGTGTTCAATAAAAAGCCTTTAATTTCTAGATAAAGCTCATCTTAACAAGCATCCACACTGAATCAAGATGGGATTTGAGATGTACATTCCAAAGCTGCAGTGTGAGCAATGTGAATAATGTGAAACATTTAAATAAAATTATTACTTTTTTAAAATAAAATTATTTTATTTAAATGTTTCACATTATTCATATTCATATATATATTCATATATATACAAAAGAAAAAAAAAAGGATTTCATGGATTCTACAGTTCTCCTGCTCACATTTAACAACCAGAGCAAAGCAATAAAAAGGACGATCTCTTCAACCATTCTGTCCCTATTACAAGATCTTATTCCCCTCTCTGCTGGAACAAGAAATGAAAGTGCACTAGAAGGTCTCCACAAACTTTTCAAAGAAAGACAAGAATATTTAATTTCTTTTTTCTACTGCTGGATTCATGAGGTTATATTTCTGGGCATGACACATATTAAGAAAGAAGTATAAATACAAATGCAAGTTATGTTTGATTTCCAAGAGCTAATCTTTACTGCTTACATACATTTCATCCATTAAAGTGGAAATTTTATGAAAGAGAAAGATAAATAAAACCCACCAGCAACAACAGAAAAATAAATATTTGTATGCATATTACATTGCTTGATGTATGCTTTTCATTGATTCTAAATGTCAGGATTTTAACGTTTCTTCCAGCAGTTCATCACTGTAGGGATATAAAGTCCTATTGACCAAGGTTTCTTCAGTGTTGATTTAGCTATAGCTTTTTCAGCTATGCAATACCATGTTCACCTTTTAGTAGAAATCCTCCAGGTTAAAAATTACTCATATTGTTGTTATCTTTGTTGATAATTGTCTTCCTTCAATTTTTCCTTCTAAAAGCCCCATTACATGTGCTTGTGACTCTGACCTGTAGCACTTGCCATTAGCACTCCCTGAAAACTTCTTGCCAAATTTCTTTCACAAGATTCAGTAATTTCTTACAACCTACACTCCCTGTGTACATAATTTAAAACTGAACAGTACAATACAGATGCATCTGAAGGCAAACACAACAATTTGAAAAGGAATACTGCGCTTCATTTCAGCTTAATTTTGACTTCAATTGCTTCATAGCAAACATCTGGAAAGACTTCTTTTTTCCCCTGCTTACTCAGCAGTACATCTGAGAAAGTATCAAGAAATGCTTTGTTCTCTCTTCAGTTTTGCACAGTATTAGCACTATCTCTTTCCAGGAGAAAATCAATTTATTTATACTACTATTAGCAATGAAATCTCTCCAGCACTCAGGGCGAGAAGTGTAGCCCAAGGACAAGAAGATGACAGAAGAAAGCAGTCAAGCTCAGTTCCTGATGCAGAGGAAAAGAGATTTATTTATATGAGATACTAAATGCTGTCATCTTCTGATAGTGCTCTTACAAATCCAGTACAGACAAAGGACTTACTGTTCTTCACAGTAGTGAAATTACATCTTTCTGTAGTATCAGAGTTGAGTATACTATTATCATGCTGTCCTCACATATCAGAGACAGGATTTTTACTCTTTTTGCTTAGTGTTATATCGGTATTTTCAAAACCATAACAACTTATTATGCTTTCTTATTAAGATACCTGCTCCCCAATTAATTGTCTAGCACCTGTAAATCAGGGTTCAACCGTTCAGAATTATAAAGATGTCACAGTGCATAGAAAGTGCAAGTATCTTACTTTTGTGAACCCTGTCCTGGGTTTAGCAGTAGCAGTCATTTTTCTCCTTCATAGTAGCTGGTGCAGCACTGTGTTTTGACTCAACCTGGGAACAAAATTGATAACAGGAATGTTTTTAGTTACTGCTCGAATGTTTTACTCTGACCAAGGACTTTGTGAGCCTCATGCTCTGCCAGGGAGGAGGGGAGGCTGGGAGGAAGCAGGGATGGGCCACCTGACCCAAACTGACCAAAGAGGTATTCCATACCACAGCACGTCATGCCCAGGATGTAACTGGGAGTTATCTGGAAGGGCTGGTTCTCTCTGGGGTGTTGGAGGAGGGATTCGGTTGGTGGTTGATGGGGTGTTGAGTTATCTGTCAATGGTTGGTGAGATGCTGTATTCTTTTCCCTTGTTATTTCCTTTATCATTATTATTATTATTGGTGGTAGCAGTAGTGATTTGTGTTATACCTTAGTTACTAAACTGTTCTTATCTCAACCTGTGGGAGTTGCATTCTTTTGATTCTCCTCCCCATCTCTCTGGAAGCAGGGGAGGGCAAGAAAGGGGGGTTGAGTGAGTGAACGAGATGCATGGCTGGGTTTAAACCACAACAAACCCTTACTTCCATTTGTCTTTCCCCTTAGCAGTTTGCAATCACTTGTGAACAGAGACATGCAGACATTTACAGCAATACCCTATCCTATGAGATCCCATAGTAGGTATATCTAACAGCACAGGTTCAGGCACATCTCACATTTTACTTCCCTATTTTAGTGGGTTTTGTAAGGCCTGTTGCTTACGCGCTGAAATAATAACAACACAGATCTTATTTGTGCCTGTGGGCATAAGACTTCATTAAAATAAGATATGTCTTATTCCAGGGCTCCTACTGCTTTGTGGAGGAACAAAAGTAAAAAAAAAAAAAATCCCCACCCTACCTCACACTTAAAAAAAAAATAAATACATTTCCACATAGTATTCCAAGTAGGAAATTCCTGCATTTAAGAGAGGGCAAAGGAAGATCCCAATCACTGCTATGGGTGCTCTCAGGCCTTCTCACTCTCACCTTAAATCCCTAATGGAGAGAAAAAAAGATTAATTAGGCATAAAAGAGAAGAATAGGTAATAATTTTGTGTATCTTATTTCAGAAGATACCATTCTGAAGTGATCCATACCAAGATTTTGCCTTCTCATTATATGTTAGAAGATATTTCCCTATGTTAACTGTAGCAGCAGCAAAAGTGGGTCAGTTTATGTACCTTTTACATCAGTCAACATTAAGAAAAATCACTCCTAATACAAGCATGGTTAATATTGGATACACCTTCTATGTATTGTTAATTTTTTGCTTAATGTGAGTTTTAGGTACCTTTTGCCATGTGTACTCGCTATAGTAGTCAGGTTATACAGGTTTTTTCTGTGCATTAATTGTCTCAAAGTACTGCTTCAGCCTTCTTCCTTGACATTGTCTTTAAGGTCTGCCTTGATACTAATACTTCATTCAGTTGATTTTTCTACTGCTCACATTTTATCCTAAGCACCTTGGACTAGCCTGTCTTAATCTTCGTACTCAGCTTTTGCGAGTTGCTTAGGTCAGCTCAAGGCCTATTCATGCACCTGGTTTGATCTCTGCTTCCCTGAACAAAGTAGTACCATTTTCACCTCCGCTTCATACATGGTATCAAGTTTGAAATCATCTGATCATTTTTGATTTGTTTAATACTCTTAAAACTGACATCCAAAGCTACATATTCCAACTGTCTTGACTGATTCCAGCATGCAGGACTGTACAACACATTGAAGCTCACACATGCTGTTTCATTTTAAAATGATTTTTCCTGCCTTTATGCACATAGGCCACAAGATGTTAAATAACAACATTTACAATAGCACTAGAAAAGAATGACCCTTTGTACCACATCAGAATAAAAGTAGGAAGGAAAATTTAATATAGTCTAGAAAGCAAGTACTGAATTACAGAGAGAACACACACAAGATGCCTATACTTCTAGGAGGTATTACTATGTCCATAATAATAATGTGATGTAATAATAAATGTTCATATATTCACTATAATCATAACTGCTCCACTGAAACCTTTATTTTTCTATACAAAGGTATATGGCAAACTCTACCTATTAGGAAAGCAGACCAATTAGAACAATGTAATTTAATAATACTGTCTTTCATGTGGAAAACTTGACCAGAAGTCTTTGTTACAGTCTCAGAAAGATGGTAGACATAATTGAAACATTCTTGTTTCGTGATCCCTCTGTATGAAGCTCCTTGCTGGCTTATATACTGCAGTAAAATGCAAAAATCCATCATGCTGAAAAGAATGGCATTTCACCTGCCATTCTTGAGAGATGTAAAGATCAAGATTAAGGCATCCTAAATATTTATCTCTTATAATGGAAGGTGAGTGATTAAGCACAGTGACCTTTGCTCTCTTGAGTTAGAGGGGTAACCATCCACTGTTATCAGCTCTGTTTTGACTGGAAGCAACCATCCCTTGAAATCACATAAGGGTTACTTTCGGTGAATTATAGTGATGGAATGATTATTAACATACTCGTAAGACATTCTCACTGACAAGCTAGCCAGCTGCAATTTTTCCATTTGAAAATAACTGACCAATTAAAAAGTTATCCAATTCGAGTGAGTCACACCATGATCCTGGGAATTTCACCAACACATTTAACACATGTTGCTGAGGCTCTCTCTGTTCACATGTTCACAGAATGATGTTCTTTTCTCTGCCTATTCAAATATTCCTGCTAAAATGGAGCCATAACAGTTACATGTGGCTGCAATTCAGAGCTCCCAGAACACCAGCTAAAGAGAAAAGGTTATAAAACCTTCAGTTCCATTTCACTGGCTCTGGTCTACCTGTGTACAAAAAAAAGCAGAATCCTATTCTGAAATACATCATCTAAGTCAGTAATAATTACTTAAGCTCAAGCAACAGGTCTTTTGTTAAAACTTAACATTAAAACCTTTGTTTCTGCACCTTCCCCCTCAATGTATCCACAAGGATGTTTATTAGCTGTCAGCTAAAGAGTGCTCTGTGTATATAAACACAGAACAGATGGTACCCTAATATAGACAGGTAATGTGCATCTCTGGATCACCTTTAAACATATCTGAGCACTAAGTTGTTTTGCTAATTCTAGTCCTGTCACTATAGTTACAAACTTCTGAGTTCCTTTCCAGATTCTCTCTCTATAGGAGCAAAGAAGTCTGCATAGGGTTTCTCTCCAAATTTCCCATTATACAAAGAATAGTTTAACAAAAAAAAAAAAAAAAAAAAAAAAAAAAAAAAAAAAAAAAAAAAAAAAAAAAAAAAAAAAAAAAAAAAAAAAAAACCCACTTCCACAGGACCGTAGTGTACATCAAATAACTTCATGATGACTGAGCTTTAAGTAAGTTACAAGCACTAATGATAAACAGAGTGTGATCAAGTAAATTCTCATTTTAAAACATAAACTAAATAAAAAAATATTTAGAAGAGAGAAACAGATTTTCTAAAGCAAAAGTTGAAGGGAAAGGGAGGGAGAGGGAGGGGGAGGGAGAATCAAGGGTTAAAAAAAAAAGCAAAACTCCTAAAAAAACCCTCAAAACTCCTAAAACTAAGCACAGCATTGGTTGAACATTTCTAGCCAGTTGGCTATAAAATAGTAGCTGAAGTTAGGCAAGTAGTTGAGAGTAAAATGAAAAAACAGGTGCTGCCTATGTTTGGGTATTATCTACTGAATAGTGCACCCAAAACTGTGTTCCTAAGGACATAAAGTTATCTGGGGAGAGATACAGAACAGGCGCTGTCCCTGGAAGCTCCTGGCTGGTCTCTTTAGAAAAGGAGTTCTGGGAGGCCAGGTTGGTTGTGCTGACTTGCATATGCCCACTCATGGATGTGGTGGTCCAGTAATCCCAGAATTCAGCTGTGTTTGCCCACAGTGGTGATGGGCAAGTCAGTAGGTAGAACCTGTTGACTGTAGTCTTTACCTGCCAACATGCAATCGTGACAGATGCAGACTAAAGACTCTCACAAAGATAATAAAAACCCATGTAAATTAGAAATAGACACAGCTCTACATGAGAGTGGGGTGAAAGGAGGCAGGACTAAAGCACATACAGGGGTCTCTGCCAACCAGAATTATTCTGCAGCTCTAAACTGGACCATGAAAAGAGTTAGTAGACATTCACTCCTGCTGTTCATATATCTGGTGTCAGAAGCACTGACTGCTTAAAGGGAATTTCAAACAAGCTATTACTGAATAAAGGGCTAAATACTAAAAGTACATTTTCATTTATTTATGGTTGGTAATACGGTGTGTCATAACCATCCAATTTTCTTAGTACTTAAGATTAGCTGAAAGAGGACTATTTAAGTGGAAGCTATACACCTGTAAGTATTTCTGTCTGACTTTCCACAGACATGTAACAAGGGATGGAAATGCATGACATGCCATTAATGGAAGGTGATGCTTCTCAGCAGTTGTCATACAATTACCATTCTCTGATACGAGGCACAGAGATGTCAGCTTTGTTTTTATAAGATGCTTGACTCATGCATCAGATTCTAACGTTTGAGGGGTTTTTTTTTTAAAGTAAGCAGGAGGATCTTCGTCAATTGCCAAGTTGCCTACTCTTAAATTTTAACATTTAAAAATCATTAATTTTATATGTATACCTTCTACGAATTAATTTGTTCTCACCAATAAGCAGTACAGATCAGAATGCTAGTACCTATGTTTTGGTAAATACCCCAATGGGAAAAATAGCTAGAAAGGTCAAAAGCTTTCAGAGATTAATCTAAACAATTTAGTTATAGATCTGGGGGGGGAGTGGTAGGCTGGAATGGGGGTGGGGAAAGAAAATGTAACAGCCCTGTAACATAGGAGACAAAAATAGAATGAAGGGAAGAAGAACATCATAGAATATCTGTCTACCTTATTTTCTTGTATGATTTATGTTAGATACTTTTGGTCCACATGGAGGACTTGGAAAGTAATTATATTTACTATTTGGAAAACCCGCTGCACTAGAGGGTAGTATCATTACGTGATCTGAATGATAATGAATGTAAATAGTACTTTCTTATCCATTTGACTTACGAGTCATCAATTATACTTTTCCTCCAAACATTTTCTAAGTACTGCAGAACCAACTATTTTTTACTGGATGCTGCTCTGTTTTCTGCCGAAGAGCACTGAAACAAAAGCTGCTGCCTCCAGCCTTTGACACTGCTAAGCAGTGTAAGGTGAGCACACGCAGCACAGCCAGAGGTATGGCAGAAAGCATACTTTACCTCCATGCCTCACTAAATAATACATCGGCAAGGCAAGCATGCAAGAGATTTGGTGTCTTCTAACTACTATCAGACGTGTGTCTATCGAGCTTCATGTTTGTTAGTCAAACGAGACCAATGAATTAGAGAACATTTAAATTTGTTTTCCTCTAAACAGGCACACAATGAGCGCAGCAGAGTCGCAACTGGATAACTTGGCTGAGAAGAACACAGCGGTAAGATAAGTTCAGCGCAAACATACAATTTAATGTCTTTTTTCTCTTTTCAATAGGCTATCTAGTGTGGGGCCTGATACTGCTCATTTAATAAATGAGGGGATAAAAGGAAAGAAAGTAAGCATGTCTTCCTCAAGTCCCATGAATATGAATAACGCATTTTCTAGTCATCTCTTATTAAATGAGAAAACATGTTGATTTCGCAGGTAAGAGATAAGAATTAGTGTTCCAATGTGATTTACCTCAAAATACTGGAAGCTTGTTACACTTCCTAGAATAGGGGTCTTCCATAATTTACAGTTGAACAACATTTCTTAAAGTTTTTTTATTTAACTATTTATATTTGTGTCAAGTTAAATGCTGGCATGTTAAATGACAGCCCGAATTAATCTGTTGTCTCAAAATATGACCAGGAATTTGGAAGCGCTTTCCATTTTGTAGTAATCAAGAACTATTTTAACTCTATTCATAAACTTGTCCAAGCTGCTTTTGTTAAGAAGTGTCTGAAATGTAAATGAAGAAATGTTACAGATACTTGAGGCTCTGCTTACCTGCAGAAGAAACTGAAAGCTTTTAAAGCAATGGTGTCAGAAGTGTGTGCCTAGCTATCATACGCACATTTAGAGTCCCTAGGGGAGAAGAGATTATTCAGTAAAGTGGCCAGTGAGCACAGAAGTTGGACTAGATGATTGCTGTGTTGAGCATGTACTCCCAACTGTACTATTTTGTTCTATTATTGACTACATCAGAGAACTCAAGCAGCTACCTATCCTCTCTTTCATCCACCTGCTTCTCTGCCTAGCATTACAATAAACTAAGGGGTCACCTGCTTTTTGTTCTGTAGCCTCCTCTGGACCCTGGGGGTTGCTCTTCATGGGAATGCATTGTGTTGAATGATAGAGAGTCTTTGTTTGAAACTATTGGTCATCCTCTCATAATTTAGCCCAAGAAGGCCTATGGATCCTCATGCCAGGGATTCTTGACAGTGTACATTTACTGGAACCAGGTATTAAGGGTGGGATAGAAGGGGAGCTGTCGGAGGCAACAGCTGGATGAAGTAGTATCGGAGATCATGTAAGGACTTCTCAAATCTCACCCTCAGAAGAATTTTGTTTTGGGTTTTTGTTTGGGTTTTTTTTTCTGCTGCCTTTTTTGTTGTTGGCTGGTTGTGGTTTTCTGTGGGTTTGTTATTTATTTGTTTAGGGTTTGGGTTGTTTGTTTGGGTTCTTTCTCTTAATTGAGAAGGAAATCCAGCTCAATATGCAATGGCAAATGGCAACTGCTTAACAACAGACTGTTTTCTACTGTCAGGAGAGGGCTTATCAGTACAATATGCATGATTATACCATCCCACAGGGATACAGCTAAATGAACATAGCAACACTGTTCACAAATAGTTCTACAAATAAACTGTCTCAGTTTACTATTTTTACAATTTCTATTTACTTGTTTGCTAGTGAACCAATGAAAGGCTTTGCACGTAAAAAACATTTAAGATAGCAAGAGTATGATGAAAATGCAGGAAGCCATTTTGGCAAAGGTATACACAGCAGAACTCATATAGTTTCTCTGAAGAACAGCTTTTTAATTACTTACATGAATATATTCACCCACAAATTGAATAAATAGTCTGTGAACAGTAGAAGAGGACTTATCTTATTTAAAGCACAAGAATAATACACCATTTGAATGATCACACTGTAAAGACAGATTAATCAACAGCTTGGGGTTTATAAAAGCCCTGAAAATTAGTGGATATCTGCAATTTTCAAGTCTACAAAATCTACAAGCCTTTCTGTAGCTTTTTGATCAGGAAAAGTATACATTGGTAAGATTTATTACATGCAATGAAGAATTACTGTAGGCCTCTTATAAAATCAGTGGGAGAGATCCAGAAGATCCCAGAGAAGGAACACACAAAAAAGTAAAGCCTACAGTTTGATTGCAGTGTTTGAATGCTGTACTATTGCTGGCCTCATAAAACAAACACAGTCATGCAAGAGGTTTATAAGTAGCATTCAGAAAGACAATTTTGAAGGCTATATAGCATTTTAGTTAGTTCCTTCACAAAAATCCACCATCACTACCCACCACAATGACTGCTCACCTAACCTAATTTGTTTGGTACAGCAATCTTCCTCTTCCAAACACACCAATTTTGGCCACAGAAGCACACTTGTATCTCTCAGACCATGGAAAATGAGAGGGCAATGCTCCCTGCAGAGTTTTAACATGGCTGAAACCTTTATCCTTGTTCATATAACGATACATCATTTTTATAGGCTTGACTGTTATGAGCAGAGGTCTGGTGCAATGGGACTGAAAACATCAGTGTAACAGACAAATTCTGCCTTGCCACAAGACCCACACATGGGTGGGTTCCTATTCTGCAGCTCTTGGGAAGAGGATATTAAGAGACACACCAGTGTGAATTTGCCTGTGATTTCAGCAAATTGGATAGCGTAGCTCCGTTATTGTCACTAGGAGAGCGTAAATCAAGATAAATTTGGGGGAGAAGTAAATAGCCCAAAAGGACAAATGTAGCCAGATAGCCAAAAGCTAAAAATACCACACACAAAAGAGAGGAAAAAATTAAAAATAAGATACTTAATAAAAGCACCACTATCTACACTCCCATCACCTAATCAAAATAATTTTACAGATGAGGGTAGGGGAGAAGGGAAGGGAAGAGAAGAATCAGTGCAGCAAATCTCCACCTTTATAAACCATTCCATCTCCACACAATTTCACCTCGCAAAAGTCAATGCAAGCAAAGCAAATGTGTTTGTTTCATCTGTTGTCTAGCAGCCATAGGTCCTGCAGTAGACAAGGGTAAAAGAAGCTGCCATTCTTAGTTAAAGGTATTTTGAGAGCTGTGAGGGAGATGTAGATGAACTCCAAACTATTTCTGAATGATGGCATAACACCTACCCTGACACATACTGAAACTAACAAAAGGATGCACTAACAATGAAACAAAACATAGAAAAATAGGGAATATTGCATAAGCACACTCACCTGAGTTAGGAAAAGACTGCTTCATAGTCCAAAATCAACCCTGAGATGCAGTGTAACTCAAGAGTATTTCTAACATAGAACCATGAGTTAGGTTGACCATTCTTATGACTAGTGAATTCAACAGCTGTTCTTCATTTTGAGTTAAAAGTCAGATCCATTTAGGATCTTGGATGGAATCAGACAGCTTATATGTGGTAGAAGAAGGAAGGGTGTTACTCTTTTTGCTTGCAGAAAGGGGAGGGCATCTGAGGCAGCCTGAGGGCAATTAGCAGGATGTTAGCCATAGTCACAACATAGAACTGCTAAAAAAGCTAAAGAAAAGACAAGTCTAGGGCCAATTTCTGGCTGGAAAGAAGGTGAAAGTTGTGAGCAAAGAAACTCTTTCTTGTTCTGTTCAAGGAAGGAGAACTACCAAGTGCTTCTCTATGTTTTCTTCCTCCTAAGGAAAGTATTAAATCAACACTAATTCTGACTAAATATTATCTCAAAAAAATCCCAAGCCTAACTCCCAATGTTGCATGTTTAAGCTCAAACAAATATAAGCATGTAAGAATAGTTAAATACATAACAAACTCTCTTGCCAAAAAGGGAGGGAGTAATTAATTGATATTTTAGCTGGTAGATGGGTCTCAGTTTTTGTTAACATCTCTCTCTCTTTCCTGTTTTAAAAGCAAGTTCTTTCTACTCAAATTCTTTTTGAATGAGAGATTAAAACTTATATTTGAGCATTTGCTACAGGGCAGAGAAACCTCAAAATCAAACCTTTTGGGAACTGCTTTCAGGAAATGGGTAGCAGATTTCAGCAACTGGTGCAAAATGACAGAATAGCAATTTTCCTTCACAAGCATACTGTAAGAAAGATGGAATGAGCCTTTGTGAGAACACAGTCAATTGATCAGAAAGATTTGGTATCAACCCTTAGTAATGTACCTGCCAGAAAAGTTACAGTGCAATTCAGAGCACTGTACTGCAGGATGTGTTTCCAGACTATCCAAGTACTTTCACAGCTAATGCAGTAACCCTTCACTCTACTAGCTGCATTAAAATGCTGTGTGTTATCCTACACTACTGACAGCTGTATCAAATCTAAAAGAAACCAGCAGTCACCTGTCACAACACCTTTCAGTGCAGCACACACTGATTATCAGGAACTCATTCATTAGCCCCACTTTGTTTGAAATTCTCCCTAATTGTGTACTTGCTGGTTTTCCATTCATGATAGACAGCAATTCTGATGGGAAGCTTAATAATAAAATAGCTAAACAGCACCTTTAATTCACTTTTTAATTAACATATTCCTGCCGTATAAACACACTGAACCCTATCACTGACTCTTACCAAATCTGGTCTTACTGGATCTCACTTTCTGTTGGGTGGCTTCTGTCCCAGGCACCAACCTCATCCTGTCTTTCAACCCACAAGGGCTATCAAGCCACCCTGTGGTGGCCTTTGTTGGCACTGTGGTATCTGTCTCTGACCCCAGGTACATGTTGCATTGACAGGACACGCTGGAGCTGGCAGACCTGCCCCTGCAGAAGGGCTCCGTGGAGCTCCTCAAGCAAAGATGGGAGTCTGCCAATGCTATGAGACCTGGCCTGATGCTCCAGCGCTCATCAGCCCCAATGCCCCTGGTGCTGGATAAGATGAGTTGCAGCAGCACCAAGGAGAAAGTGCCAGCAGACAGTAGGAGGACAGACATGTTCAAGGAGGAGACCCTAGCTGGCTCTCAGGAGACTGAACACTTCCCCATCACTGTGGAGGAGCTGCGGAGCCACTTTGAGGCCCTGGGTGGCAAAAAGGTAAGTGCCTGGACTGGGCACCTTGAGGACATGGAGATGGGCCTCAGGGCTGCAGTTTGGTTTCCCCTCATGTCACCCCTCTCCTGTCCCCACTGGGGGTGGGCAGTACCCACCACTGCTCCCATGGATGTCCTGTTGATAATTTGGATCAGTGTATTAATACTTTCTTTATTCCATAATGTTATTGGTCTGGATCATTTTAATAGTTGCTGACTGGTGCTATCTGTCAGCTTTTCAGATAAGTTAGTGTGCAATTGTGCTTGCCCAGTGTTTTGGGGGGAGGGGTGGAGGGGGAGGAGGAAGAGAGAAAAACAAGATATTATGGCCTGAGTGATGAATTGCACAATGAAACTATTTACAAACACTCTGAAACTTTCTCAAGCAATTGTTTTTTATTTGTAGCATGGTGTTGATTCCCTTTCAGCTGAGAAACCTCTTTTACTTCAGCCATAACATAACAGACCTGGACAAATTGCAATTTATTGGTCATCAGATTTTTGTCTGAGAAATGTCTGTGATTTCTTTAAACTATCTGGGGAGACACTAGGCTTTTCTGAAGGTTAAGAAATGCTTCACAGAAGTTTAGGATACTGAAAAGGTTATTAGCAATCTTAGTTAGGGCAACTTCATTTGTTTTTGCGGCTAAAAAGCTTTTCACCACACTTTACCTCTTCTGCATGAAACTAAAATGTCCCTGCAGGTTTTGATCGCTAATGGAATATTTTATACCTTCCACATTGTAATTCCTCACTTCTTGTTCACTTATCAGGTTAAAAAAAAGAAATAAAACCAAACATAAATGAATAAAAAATCCCCTTTGAATAATTTTTCTCCACTTCTCAATTAAAGATAAACTAAAACTTGATGTTAAAACTCTGTGTTTTACCAACTACTAACTGCTGCAGGATAAGCCTGCCAGTCCATGTACTCAGACATTTACCCATTTAATTTTAATGCCCAGAGTGATTTAAACATTTTTGTTTAAATTGGTTTTCTGGTCCAGAAACTACAGTTCAGAATAATTCGTGCTGACCATGACATAATGGCAGGATTTTGCACAGAAATTGTAAGTTTTAGAAAGCTTTTTAGTATGAACAATAAAATAAAAATTCATGTGATTCATGAAAAATCTTATTAGCTTTAGACACATAACACAACAAGTAGCAGTCACCGACAAAATGAGAGTTAAAACTTTATGGGATTATTGAGCACTTTAAAGACCATATGAAATAGTCATAGACTGCTGCTAGGTGGCATATTCAAATGGTTTTTAAGGTGTAGACCATTCTGGCTGATCTTAGTCATTTTTTAATAATAGCAAAATAAACTTTATTTCCTATAAAGCAGTACTTCCTTTTAGCATTACGGACACAATCATTCTTGAAGGAGGAATTGGTCCCTTTTTAAACTTATTGATACAAAGAGCTCCTTATTTTGTGAAAAGCAGTAATTTTTTGATTTAAACAGCATTCTCCACTTGACAGGATTGCAGACCTTTATTAAACATTAATTACCAAGAAAGTAAAAGGACTCCTTACTCACAGTCTTAGAACTGTTATACCAATTAAAAAAAAATTAAATTAAAACCAACTTTGGTTTAAATATACTTTACTACTGTTCTAGCTGCAAATACTTTGAATTCATGTGCAGCTTAGAATCTCATCATTAGTACTATTATTTCAGTGATATACTTCATAAAAATTATTTCCAAGTATATCTCTTTGCTAGGTGTTCTTCCTCCAAGTGGAAAGCTATCATTTCTAATACAAAAGGAAAACAGGTTTAGTAAAAAGGGTGGGAGGTGGGGGAAAGGATCAAGGAGGAGTTACTTTCCTCTCCCTTATAATTTTTTTACCAAGTGTGCTGCATATGAAATATATTTAATTAGTGATTTAGTTAAAATATTTCTTTTACCCTGGTCAGCCAGAAAAATAAAAAGAGGTGTGCTCTCCAAAGAGTATGCTTTCTTGCTAAGTCACTGAAACTAATGCAGGAATAGCAACTGTGAAGATGCAGTTTATAAACAGATGGTGCTTATAAACTGGGAAGTGGTAAGAGGTATAAAAGCATGAGGAACAGGTCCCTTTTTCAGAATTCAAGTGGAAAAGTTCAAATTCTGTAACTCTGTTCAGGTAATCTTAGGAAATTAGATCCATGTTGCCTTTGAGGATTTATTTTCCCAGCACTGTAAAACATCTTAAGGTTTCCAAGACACAGTCAATATGGAATGTAGAAAAATTGAATCTGCATCATAAAAGGCTTTCACAATGTTAGCATTTCAACATTTATTTTTAACATTTTTTCTTAAACATTTCAATATTTATTTGAACAATTTTACCTAAAAAGAAAAATCTGCGAGTCTACAAAAACTGTAGACATCCATATCGGGTTTCTGATGCTGAAGAAGTATGGATACTCAGGTCATTCACTTACAAATCTTAGCAATACAGACCAAAAGCAGCACTGACAGGGTTTCAAAAAATCTGTAGGCATAGTAGGTCTGTGAAAGGATAGATTATTTATATAATCTGAAAAGTTGGAGCCAAACTGGTGCTGGTGCTAACAATGGCATTAACATCTACATCCAAGATCTTACAGCACAAAAAAATATGTACAAATTACTAATTCCTCCACTTGTAACAGTGAATAAGCATGAAAAAAAAAATTGTGTGAGATAAATGTGACCCACAGCAATCTCAGGCTTTGCATATTCAAAACCTGGACTTTTTTCCAGGCTTTATACATGCACACTGCCATAATTTAAATTAGTATCCTGAAGGTATTTAACAGTGCATATTAAACATCTAGTGTGTATCTGGTTAATGAGAAAGACCCTACATGTTAAAGGTGACAAAGTGATTTACTACTATTAATGAATGTTAAGCATTTTAGCAGTTGAATATTACACCATGAGACAAGATACCTGTCATGAAAAACAACAGCCATTTAGTATGTCTTCAGAAGACACATTTTTACCACATTGTATCAGTGATACAAGAAATATATGTATCACAATATAATGCCAAGGTGTTAGCAAATGGATTGTTTAAGATTCAATTTCTTTCAGCCACAGTACACTCTCATGGGCAGGAGGAGTGAAGAATGGGGAATGAGCTGATGTATTTTCCTTGCATTTTGTTGTGGTTTCACTCAGAAGCAATCAAGGTTAGAACAAAGTTAGAAATGGCTATATGTAAAACTTAGTCAAAGGTGTAGAAATTACAGCATGATTTTTAAAACATAAACAGAATGTCTTCTAAGGCTTGATACCAGCTATCTGTATTATGGTTGCATTATGTATAAATGAACATGCTCATTAGCCTTATGATCAGAAAAAGACCAACAACTGTTGTAGTCCTGTTTAAATGGGCTATCTCTTGACTTTTCAGACTTCCGAGACTACAGCCATTTTATTACATTATTCCAAAGGAAAAATAGTTTTTATTCTAAAAAGGCAAAATACCACTGACAAAAAATTCTATAACCTCTCATTCGGGTTGCATTTCCATTGCAGTGCTGTTATTTGTATATGAACAAAATCAATAGAGAAAAATCAGGGCAATTAAAGAATGTTAACACATGAAGGGACTTCTAAATAATTAGATCAATCATATATATTCTTCCTGATGGCAGCGAGGAAGTAAGCTATGCCCAATCCTATTTATTTGAATGGAATTAACACTTCATATTGCAATAAGGTAAGACAAAAAAAGAGTAAACAGAGTCAGGGACTGAGTTCAATAATTTCAAAGCTATATCACTTGAAGTCAAATTACTTTTGCCTGAGTTTATCCAAGTGGAACTTGGATGTATTTCCTTCTTAGAAGTATTAAGAAGTTAATAATTAAGTCTGTTGCTGGAGCCTTATATGGAAAGCCTAAAGTATCAGGCCTGTCCATATATTTTTCCATTATTTAGAAATAAAGTGATGTCTTATAAAATGAAAAATATTTTCCCCTTCCCTATAGGAAAAAAAAAAGTTTCTTAAGAATAATATATTAAAACATCAAATTACTGTGCTAACTTATCATTCCTATCAAAAAACTAGTTTATTAGCAGTCAAAGACATTGGAATGTTAAAGCAACTAAGGACTGTTTGCTGCAAAGTGATTATGTAGGTTTTTCAAGCATCCCAACTGAGAAAGTAATTTCATGCTTACTTTTTAGAGAAACCTATTCAAAGAACTCATTAAAACCATTCATTTAAATAATCTGGTATATGTTCATTAAACTGTGTCCTGAACATATGAACTGAAGCCAGAAATTAAATGAAGGGAACTGATGCTTAATGTAAAAGATTAGACCTTTGTTAGAATTGTTTAAATAAGCAGCATCTTCTTTCTCTTAACACTCTCAAAAATATTTATATGAACTTAGCAAAGCCATGTAATGCAGAAAAGAACAGAAACACCATGACAACTGTGGGTCAGTTTTCTACCCTGTTATCACTTGCATCATTTGTATTTTTTGTTATGGATGAATGAAAGCAAATAGTGAGAAATGCATGGAATGGCCAAAAGATTACCCTTGCTGAAAAGCTTGATATTGAAAGAGTGTTGTACAGTCAGCCTTCTGGATTTTGGCTTCATACCTTCCTTAGCTCATTCTTTACCTTTTTTTTCTTTTATTTTTTTTCTTCACACAAAGCATACCTCCCTTTGCTTTCATAAACTTTTTTCTAATGGCAAAAGATTCCACAACAAGGAAAGGCAACATTGTCTATGGAACCTGGTTTGTAGATCATGAAGAGCAGGGTTTGGTAACAATTCTTTTTTTTTTTTTTTTTTTTTTTAAGGGAAAAAAAACCCAGCCCAACCCTTTTTTTTTT
>NDXB01015276.1:146264-164196 GCA_002631895.1 Agapornis roseicollis | reverse complement strand
GGGTTTGTTAAAAATTTTTTTTTTTTTTTTTTTTTTCTTTAAGGGGAAAAAACCCCAGCCAAACCCCACCTTTTCTTCTGTGCTTTACTTGCTCAGTAAATATATCTGGTCTTTACAGATACCTTACAAATCATCTGAAGAGACAATGCTCTTCCCACTTTTCTTATTCTTAGTTGACTCATCTTTGAGCAGGACTGGTGGCTTTTCACTGATTTTGCCTTTCTAAAAACTGGACATGTTGACAGATTTCTTACGGTTCTCTACAGTAAGAAAACAGCAAAGAAGTGTTTTATACCAGCAAAACTAGCTCTCTCGATAGTGGGAATGGACCTTTCAAAATCTCCTTTATTCACAAACTGTTCCCATGAACCGTTGCAGTACAGTGTGTGTATATATGATATATATACATATGTACCTATATATATATTTAAAGGTCTTCTGAAAAGTACTGCTGTTCCTTCCTGTTTAATCAGTGAATTCCATCCCAGTGTACCACCTGCAATTCCTGAGTTGTTCTGAGCTATTTTCTGTGCTAGTTACATTGTTATAATGTCATTGCTTATATACCCAGAAGCAACTATTTTCTTGAGAGTGTACCTGCCTTCCTCAAGGTGTCACACAAAACTGGGCTTGAAATTGGCACAAATGAGTGACATTTGTGATGACTCAACATTTCAGACTTTCTTCTTCACCATGCCCATGTTACCTAGTTTGCCTAGTTGCCCACGCTGCTAGTTTCTCTAGTTGCCTAATTATTAAATAACTATGCTTATGCCAAACAAGAAGTTATATTATTTTCCTTTAACAGACACTTGAGAATGCTCTTATTCTTCTGCCCTCAATTCAGCTTTACCATTTTTTGTGCTTTATTTGTGGACAGTGGAGGAAACAATCTCTAATAGGATCTTACCTTAAACAGGTAGAATCATTCACTTTTCCTCAGAGTCAGGAATGTTAGTGCTTGAGCTACAGCAACAAGGAAGCCTGCTAGAAAAAGCAGTACGACAGTTCAGTTGGAACATTGAAATGTGTGTTGCCAGTTCCTTATGGGAAATTAAATTTGGGTTTAGTTTCATTTACATATTAAGTACTGCTGAGGAGCCTGATTTTTACAACAGGATGGGATGGATTATAGTCCTATACCCTCAACCAAACTTTCCAAAGGAAGTCTCTTTTGTGCTGAGGTTTAATAGATAAAGGGTTTGCCTCTCAATATTCTTACTACTTATTCAGAATCCACTAGGATTTGTCATGTATCGTGTTGTGGATGAGGGTGGCTTATTACAGGATTGCTTGCCTTCAGCCAATTACAATGATTTCAGGTGTGGGTCTTAGTTTTGTCTGATTATTGTATGACTCTATTCCTTACATTCTTTCTGCTCCAGTCCTAAAAAAGACTTCTTGCCTGCTTTTTTGGCTGTTATATTTTTGATTTGAAGAGGCACTTTTCACTTGTTCTGATGAATTAAGTCTCTTGTGGAGAACAGTTAGCTAATAGAAAAAAATATTGTGACTTTCTTAGGAAGGCAGTCTAAAAATCAGAAATGTATTTCTGGAACAGGGAACCATTTAAAAAGAAGTGTTTCAAAACCACAAAGTATGTTTTTCACCACAAGATTAAGTGTGTGTTGTTGAAGGCAATCACAATTCCATGATTACATGGTACCAAATTTCCCTAAAAAGTTGTATATATATACAGCAGCTTAACAAGTATTTGAAAGTCTAGAAAGCAAAAAAATTGCATAATCAGAGACTTTTTAGTAACACAGGCTTCTGGCAGTTTTTTTTCAGGACTTCAGTCTGTATCACTGCAGATATGATGTTTTTCTGGCTTTAGTTCTTCCAGTAAAGACCACTGAAGTTAAAGAGAAATATTCTTTTATTTTGTGCTAACTGAAGTTCTGCAGCTGAGCCTGTAATTTGGAAATGGAGAAAATGGAGGAGAATTTCATTCACTTCTGGAAAACTGAAAGAACTAAGAGCATCAGGTTGGGGTTTTCTTTCAAAGGGCTAATATTGTACTATCAGGCTATATAGTAGAAGCGTTTACATATTTTCTATATGCAACACTGAAAACAGCACAGATGAAAGAACGCTAAGGTGTATGAGAAATACCATGTGTCTCATTTTGGTCTCCCTCCCTGTTTTTGGGGAGGATTTAGGGAGTGTGATTTTTCTATTTCTTTATTTTTTTATTTTTTATTTTTTTTCTTCTTTTTGCAGTGCACTGTAGGCTGCAATTGTCCCAGGAAGAAAGAACCTGACTAACCGTCCTATGAACCTATACTCCATAGGGTTTAAGCTGTTAATTTTATTCTGGACAGAAGACTTGATATTTTTAATATTTCTTTGGAGCCTCATTTGGCAGAAATTATCTTCCTTTAAATTCAGGATTATAGCAGGCTCACTAGTCTTGGCCTAAGTCTCCAGAAGGCAGAGAAAAGCAGAAAAGCTCTGCCTTCTGTGTGTGGGTTCTCTCTCTAATCTTGACTGTCTGCCATTAAGCAAGCACACCAAGAAAATGGAGAAATGAGGAAAATGACCTTCTGAGAAAAGGTACATACGAACACCACCACACACACCCAAAAATGTCTTGAAAGGGTTCTTTAAAGATATGATTACTTAAAAGTTACCCAGAAATTAGGTGCAGAAATAATCTTTAACATTTAAAAATCCATAGGGATCAATAAAGTTAAAACATTATAACCTAGAGAGAAGTTGTATGTGATGTCCAATAGGTTTTCTAGTTTGATCTTGAGGGTGAAGAATTGCGCTTTCTGGGTCATCAAAAAAAATTGCCTCTTCTCTTTCCAGACACATAAGCCAGTAAATACCTTGTTTTCCCCAAGTCTATTTTGTTGTATGGTTTTCAACCTATTAGCCAGCAGCATCAAAGCTTAATGATCAGGGGACTGGAGCATCTCCCATACAAAGAAAGGCTGAGAAAGTTGGGACTGTTTAGCCTGGAGAAGAGAAGGCTGTGTGGAGACCTCCTAGCAGCCTTCCAGTATCTGTAGGAGGCCTATAGGGATGCAGGTGAGGGACTCTTCATTAAGGACTGCAGTGACAGGACAAGGGGTAACGGGTTCAAACTTAAACAGGAGAGGTTTAGATTGGATATAAGGAAGAAATTCTTTCCTGTTAGGGTGGTGAGATGCTGGAATGGGTTGGCCAGGGAGGTTGTGAGTGCTCCATCCCTGGCAGTATTCAAGGCCAGATTGGATGAAGCATTGGATGACATGGTTTAGTGTGAGGTGTCCCCGCTTATGGGAGAGGGGTTAGAACTAGATGATCTTAAGGTCCTTTCCAACCCTAATGATTCTATGAGTCTATAACCTCTGTAGGAAACTGACCATAAAGCACTTGGAAAGGTACAGCTCCTTTCCACAGCCAGTGGCCAGAAAATGATGTCTGGAAAAGTATGTTTTATTTATAACATGTTCTTTAATTTCCTCTCCAAATTTAGTTCCATTTTAATTTGCAATATTTTATAAACAAACTTCTTATCTTATCCTAAGAAACAATTTCTCAAGTATTTGTCACTTGTGGCAGAAAGCAGCAAGTCATTAAAACATTTTCACTGTCATTTTGTCAGCTGATATTTGGAAAAATTTACCAGCCTGAGGTATCTTAATCAATTCTTGAAGCATGAAAGTAATGTGGAAAGATGGGAAGTAAATATGCCCATTACTAGCATGTCTTGGGAAACAGCACTTGGAGGGAAACATAACATCTGGGTTAAGTTGATTAGGAAGGAAATAAGCTTGTGACATAAAGTCTGAGAAATCCACAAGTGCTGGTATTCAGAGGAGATCAGATCCATAAATTAAACAGGAGTGAAAGAGACATTACTTGCCATTGCAGGGTACATTCTGTAACATGTCAAATAATTCAAGTTAACAATCAAATAAACACCTGCACCAAAGCATACTCACTATTTCAATAGCAAATAAAATTTCATTTTAAAAACACGTAAAATAAAATCCCCAATACGTTTACTTCTGTTATCTTTTCCCCAACCTGTGTAATGTTTGTGAGGACAAACCATTAACAATTCTGTTATTCTCTGATAGTATCTAGTAGAAAGAGAAATAGACTCACAACGCTTTTTGAAGTAGTTGTCATGGGGTTAAAATAAATTGGTCCAAAATAAACATACTTGGGAATTTCATGCTACTGTTCTGAATCTCAATGAAGCAGATGAATTATTGGGTTTTCAGAGAAGTATAGCATAGAATACTTTCCACCTTTATCTGTCCAAGGCACAGGCAGAGTACCAGTATACTGGTAGATGCCAACATGGGACATTAAAGTACAGGAGGTACAAACGATCTGCTAAGCACAGCTTACTACATCAGCTGTCTTAATAGAAGACCTTTAGGGCCTTCAGGAGATCCTTCAGGGATCCCTTTTACAAACAAGGTCTCTTACATGCATTTCTGTTTGTGATCCTTTAGCTCAGCATCCTCTCCTTTTATCAGCTGTACTTTTTGCTCTGCTGTCTGTTTGGTAAAGATGGGATCTTTTTTATATATTTGTTGCCTAGATTTAAAGGAACATGGCATGTTCTCTTAAAGCTGAGCAAACTAGGAATTCAGCAAACAAGAAAGAAAAATGAAAACAAAATACCGCTGCCATATTTTAACCTTGTTTGTTTTTTCTCTCTTCTGTGCCATGGTGTGATGATACACTTGTTTCAAATGTAAGACTTTGATTAATAAAATTGGAATAGTAGATGTTACTCAGGATTAGGCAGTTTGTAAACTCTGTATACCCAGGAGAGTTCAAGCAATGCACTGTCTTTCTTTGAAGCTCTTTATATGAATTTCTGTCCCAGATAATAAATAGCTTTGCTGGACTATGGGTACAAGAAGGATCTTGTAATATCATTTTTCAGAATCTCCCTATTCGTCTCAGAGTCTCCATCATTCATCATAATTTATAGATCATCTTGAATTCTCTATCTCTTGCCTAGCAGCTTCTTTATACACTCATTGTTAATCTTCCATTGTAGAGTATGTTTCATTTTCTCTTATTTCTCATTTTCAAACATCAGCCCAGTATGTGACCAAAGAAAATGCTATTTCTTAAAAATAAAGAATGCTGCTAATACTTAATTTTACTGTCTTTTATAGGTAGTAATATTGTATGTGTGTGTGGGAAACTAATTTAAAAACATGCAATGAATATGGGATAAAAAAAGCCTTTGCTCAAGATAATTAGTCAAGTCCATATAGGCATTGAAAAAAAGAGAAGAAAAAGGCAGTGAGGTGAACACTGCAGACTTCACAAAAAGCTCCCAGCATGTATATTTCTAGTGCTGTGCAGAGCAAACGACTTAGAAGATTAATTTGATGTGGCCTGTATTATTACTGAATAACTGAAAAATATGGGTGCTTGAACACATATTGCTTACTGTAGTTCTGGAAACAATATCAGAGAGTACACCATATATTCAACTTTTTAAATTAGTCTATGTTTAATGGAAATAAACTCATGTAAGACTTTAAAATATGTCAACTAATTGGAGCTCTTACTAAGGTAGGAATCATCTTTAGTTAGGCTAAGCCATTTTGCTCTTGACTGCAATAGAGGGATCTGCCTGAGTTGCATGAACAACTGAAGGAAAATGCTGCTCCTGTCCCGCTTCTAAAAGTGGTACCAGTGGACTCTGGGAATCAGCATGCTCAATATTACTGGAATATTATCAAATCTTAGAAACCAGGCAATACATTGGAAGAAAACAAAGTGGAGGGTCAAGTGAGAAGATTGTCGTATCTGAGTGGGTGCAGCTAAAACAGAGTGCCTACCAAGACCTAGATAAATATTAGTCATTTTGAAAGTCTTTTCTTCCCCTCTCTGCTAATGATTTTGTTTCTGCTTTGTTATTTTTGTTTTCTGTTCCACACCCCAACATTCTTCTAATAATTTCCAGCTATTTGAAATAATTACAAAAGTCATGAAATTTCAAATGACTGTGGAAAATGACAAAAGAAAGAATGTAAATGTCTGCAGCAATACAAGACAAAATGATCATGTTAGAAAACAATTCTTTCAAAAGCATTATTTTGTCTTGCTTAAAGGTAGACATACACTGAGATATTTTAAGGACCTTAAAAGATCTAAACTGATATACCTCTGAATTCAGGTAAATTTCATCAACAGTGTGCAAAGAAAAGCATATATTGTCAGTGAATTTACAAGAAACAAACAAAACTCCCAAGCACACCCAGGCTTTTATGAAGCCCCAAATATATAATACATTTTTCCTCTCACATGCCTGCAATTAACAGTAGCACTGATAAAATAATGGTTCTTAAATTTCCACTGTAAAGGTAAAAAATCTGAGATACATAAAATTACATCTCTAAATGTGCATTGTAAGAGGAGGAAAAAAAAAGATAATAAAGAACAAAAGCATAAACTTGGAGCTGACATTGTAATGTAGTATACAGCAGTGTTTCTTTTACAATTGCAATGCAAAGAAGGTACTGAGTTTATTGTAGAAGCTTTAAATAAAACTTAATTGTGCTAAAACAAAATGGCATCATTTACAGAAATCCTGGGGTTTTTAATTCTGTGGTAAAACTTTTTTCCAATTACCTTGGAATTATTATATAAATAGAAAGGGCAAATTATTGTGTTTGACTGAAGTGTTTGGAATACGTGTGTCAAGAAATACGTGAAAAAAAAAAAAAGAGGAGATCAAAAAAGAAAGCTACTGTTTAAGTATCCATAAACTATTGCTATGCTTTGGGTCTTAATTTGTGCCCCCTATGTGGTAAGATAGCATTCTATGCTGCCAGAGGTCATGATTTTGGAAGAAAGAATTCCAACATTAGTTGTAGTTACTAATCACACTGGTTTAGAAACCAGTTTCCATGACTTGAACCAAGCCTGAAAACTGTTGCCTGTGAATGCTGGCTACAAAGCTATGCTGCCTGTACCCTCTCCAGTCTTTGTTGCAGTTCTTTCTAAAACATTTCCTACTAAACACAGCTGCCTCAGCTCTGGACTCCTTATTCTGCATATTTTGTTGGTAATGTATTGCCAGTGATTTATATAGACATCTAGTAGCAACTTGGTATAAATTCTGCTTGATTGTATGTGATTTTATTTCAAATTGCTTTAAAAAGCTGTAGCAAGATTTACTTCTACTGAGATATTTTTATTTCAAAGCTTTCATAAATTTTATCCTGATTTATTACTTACAGATATTGTAGCTGGCCTACTTTAATGATGTTAGTCAATCACTGTAGTATCACATGCTTGAAAAAAAGCCCATTAAAACACATTTGGTCACTGTGGCCTCCACTGTGGCCCCAGTTTCCTTGAGTGCTTCTAAAACACACCACTATTTTGTCCTACAAAAATGCCAGTAGAGATGGACCGTTGCACAGTATTGGTTTAGGAAGTAAAGCTTCTGTGGTTATTGCATGTCCTATAGTTGTCTATTTAATCCACTAGCCAGTTTAGCACAGATATTCATTATCATACTTTGAAAGCTGCTATAACATTTCAAATCAACATCATACAACAAGCTAATGTAACTGACTGGTAGTCTTTCTGTAGGACAGAGTCTGAACAGCTCAGTAATTTGATTTATGTCAAATGCTGCTAACAGTTAAAAGAATTTCCCTTTTTAGCACAAAAATTAGGTTGTTTTTTATGAGTAAGACCAGGACCCTGTATCAATTTTGCTGTGGTGATAAACAGCAAATCAGTGTGACTTTTGCTAAGAATGAAATCTGTAGGTATTTCAAAGCAGAATTTAGCTCCTCAATGTTTTTTCTTAGTGTAGAGCCCCATTCTAACATGGTGTTGTGGTTTAACCCCATCCAGAAACTATGCTCCGCACAGTGCCTGCTCTCCTCAATGGAATGGAGGAAGAGAATCAGGAGGATGAAAGAGAGAAAACTCATGGGTTGAGGTAATAGGTAAAGAAATGCCATGTGTGCCAGCAAAGCAAAACAAGGAATTCATTTACTGTTCCCCATGTTCAGGCAGATATTCACCCACAAAGCATGAAATATCCCTTGGGTCAGTTGGGGTCAGCTGTCCCAGCTGTGTCCCCTCCCAACTTCTTGTGCACCCCCAGCCTGCTCGCTGGTGGCATGGGGTGAGGAGCAGACAAGGAATGGACTCTGTGGAAGCACTGCTCAGCAATAACTAAAACATCCCTGCATTATCAACAATTTGTGTTTTCAGCACAAATTCAAAACATAGCCCCATATTAGCTACTATGAAGAAAATTAACTACCCCAGCCAAAACCAGCACAGATGGCAATTCTGCAAATAGATCTTCCATTTCCCCAGGTTGACAATAAGCTCATTTCAGGGCCTCTGTTCCATGTTTACAGCAAAGTTATTTTATACCCTTCCTCCAAATGAAAATATTGTCTTATCTTAAAACCATCTGTAACAGCTGAAAGGGATAAGCATCTCAGGAGCTGGTCTGGATATAAAATTAATGAGCAGGTTCCAGGCAGCCATAGGAAGTTTTTTAAAGCCTCTTGAGAAATTCTGTCTTAGTGAAGTGGTGCATTGCAGAGAATCAACTGAGAATCATGGCTTTGTCTCAACAGTTTACTTACTGGGTTCATGGAGTTTATGCAGCAGGTGTTATTAGCAATCCTCTGTAACAGTCACTTTTGGAGGTTTGTCATCAATCTTAATGTCATCAGCATTCCAGCAGATGGTAGACATGATTCCATGCACTCGCTGCTTCTAAATTGCACGAGAATGGATTTCCATCATATTTTAATTAGAAATGAGAACTGTATCAGAAACAGGCTTGTCTCATGCTGGATTTCCGAAGGCTTTTTCTCCAGGCAGGCCAGGACTTTATCTTTTACTTTTTTATATTTCACTATTATTGAGTGATTCACAGGAGATATTATCAGCTCTCTCAGCAGTAGAATTAGCCTCAAATCATTCCTGTGTACTCTCCAGCTAAGCAGTCTCTTGTTTTGAATTGGAATTTGAGATGCCAGCTTTTTGTAGGCAATAGGAAATGTTAGGAGCCCATCCAGCAAAGCTCTTAGACAGCAAGTGTAACTTGAATTGTGACTGAGAGCAATTATTTGAATAGCAACCCTCAAGTATTTTAAGCTACAATCACAATAGAATGCATTGATAGATTGAGATTTTATATAACTATTTTTAAAGCAACAGATTTGATTTCTAAACACTTATCCTACTGCTCAACTTATTCCCTAAATCACCATTCACTTATGGATTTATTATTTTCCTTTCACCTTATGCTTTTACCCTTTCTCTTTGGGTCTACTCCTATTCCTCTCTGCCATTCCTTACACATGTATTCTTTTTGTGGAGGCCATATATAAAATGAAAGTATGCTGGTAGCTAGCTTTCCTTTAGGTAGCACATGTAGCAAAAGTAGTTACAGCATAATGGTATGGGGATAAGTGCATTTATTTTTAATACATTTGAAAATGTCCTTTTAAAAAAATTAAATACTTGGAACATTAATAGTAGCTTTTGGCAGTTGATTTAATATACGGACTATAAATTCCTCTTCCTATCCAAGGTAGTTCAGTGTATGCAGAAAAGGTAGTAGTAACTTGGTAAATAGTTTTCCTCTATTTAAAACTTCATGTGTTCTGGCTTACTGACTTTCAGATTAGCGCAGGACTGGATAGCAAGTGGAAAATCCACTATCTAAAAGAAACACAGTTACTCAGTAGGCTACTGAAATTGGAATCTTCATCATTGGCATTTCTATAAGTAATCATAGTATATTCCTTGAAATCTGGCACATTGGTGCTTTATTGGTGCATTGTCTACAGTATGAGATCAGAACACCTAACTAGCTTCTTGTGTCACCTGTTTCTAAGAAGTCCATTCAAAAATAGAATATATCAGACCCAGTACATAAAACTGAAGTAATCACGATAGCAGGTTCCTTACATATAGGCAGATTTCAACAAATTATCTCCAACAAAAAATGGAATAAATGCTGTTAAGCAGGGTGATTCACACAACAGTCCAAGTCTCAATTCAGTAATTGTCCCAACAAGACTCACATATGGTTACAAAAGCTTGACATGAATTGAACCCTGCATTAATCAGAAAGGAAAAATAATTATTCTTGTTTTAGTTTTCATTTGGCAACTTCTGCAAGTATTGCATACATTAGCCTCTAATTAAGCACCTCTTGTCACTACCTCAGTGCTTTTTCGATAAGTGGCATTTATGTTAATTCTATCCTTATTAAGCAGACGTCTTTGCCATTCGCTGTCGTTAGGTTGTCTGGGTAGATACCCCAATAAAACAGTATGCAAATTAAATTTATCCTGAGTAAAAGGAGTTTATGGTAATCATAATGCCTTCCAATGACTTTTTCACAGTAGGAAACAGCATCTTCAGAGATTAAATCTGAGCTCTAGCATTACAGTTGGTGCAATAGTGCAAGAAAATAATCCTTCAATGCCCCACTAAGACAGGGATACTATTTGCAAGATGGGGCTGGGGCAGTTGGAGACTGTCATGTGGGGGACCCTGTGATAATGAAAGAGGCAGGAACAGAAGAACGAATATGGACATAGAATCGGTTTGTTTGAAGGAAGAAGTTTTGGACAGTGCTAAGCACACAGTTCCTCTGACCCAGATTACAATCACTATCAAAACAGCACCATCCTTACAGAGACCATTCGCCTATACAGTGATTCACCATATCAAGGATTTAGAGAATATGGATTACTATGAAACACTATTGTAAAAGATAATGAACTTATAGAGAACTTATTTAGACAGAACTGAAAGAGAATTAATGTATTTAGAATTACAGATCCACTACAGTGTGGGAAAATGTATTAGCAGTATCCCAAAATGTCTGTATTATTATAAACAGTTATTCTTTTTGGGGTACATTATTACAGGCAGTAGTACAAAGAAATCAAAAGACAAATTAACAAAGAGCTTTGGAACAGTAAACACCACTCTAGTCTACTTAATAGGAAGCTACAGTAAATTGCATTCAGTCACCTATAAAAAAAATCATCACATGACTAGGTTGACAAATTAATATCAAGACATAAAATCTGAAAAGAGTATTCCTAGAATTACTAATTCACACCGTTTACCAAAAATCTCCAAATTACAAAGATACCAAATAAAAACCCCACTGCAGTCTTGAAAAATGGGAATAACGCTTACTACATAACAAAACCTGAGACTTAGAGAAGTTTGCAGGTGGAAAAATCAAACCCTAAAGACAACAAATCGTAATATTTTATATCTAAGCAGTAATAATTCCAATTATTCCAATAATAATTCCAATAATCAATAATTCCAGATTTCCAGTTTTGACACATGCTTCTCTGAACACAGGAAAATAAACTGAATGAAAATGCCTTCTGCCTTTAGTGGCAAACATCTCAGAAATCTGTCCATAAAATAATTTTAAGTAGGGCAAATATTCCTGTAATTTATACTAAAAAGTGACAAACACATTATTTTTAAAATTCCTACTAGAATATATTCCTGAAATAGTAACATATATAAATTTTCTAGTTTATGGAATTGCTACTGCAGAAATAACATTAAAAATAGAAATAATCTTCAAGTTAATAAAATTAATAGGGGTAAGAAAAATGTAAATTAGTCTCATATTGGCCCCTAGCTTGCAAGGATAAGAATAAGACACAGTAAATTCTGAAGATTTTAGCTGTTACTTGTAACTACAGAAGAAAACATGTTAGGAATAAAAAAAAAAAAAAAAGCCCACAAACCAAAACTAGCTGAGTTGCTTCTTGAAGATGCCAACAGTAACTGAAAACCCAGTAAAAATTGACTTTTCCATTTTGTTTTAATACTGCAGAAGTTAGATCATCATTAAAGTGATTCTTGGTGTTGACTACTGAAAGCCACATAATGCTGTGGCAACATGATCCTGCAGCTGTTACGTATGCCAGGTCCTGGCTGGTTGCAGAACTGGAGGAGACGATCATGATCAAGTTGACCTAACAAATGCTCAGTTGCATATTTTTATTTCTCCTCTCCCTCCCACATCCTTCATTTCTCCCCTACATGGGCCATTCCCGCATCACAGATTGTCCCTACCAGATTTCAGACATAATGGCCTGTTTTAAATAAAAATTTCATAATTAATACTGGGTTGCAATTGTAACTGATAGCCAACTGAAAAAGGTTACAAAATGAACAGCAGTCTGAAGCCGTACCCCTTCCCATACAAAATACTCTAATCATTTCAGCCACATGCTGCCTCCTGATACACTTGGCATGTATGAATCTCATTCCTCTCAGCATACCCATGTTCTGGCCAAACTCTCTATTCTACCTGTGCTGCAACTGTCCACTGCACTGTCATGCCTGCACTTGTAACCCAGCCTGGTCACAGAGCTTACCTTACCGGCACTGTGCCACCCTGTCATTTCTAAGTAGCATGTACACCCTGAAAGTATCCAGCAGGGTAGTTAGGAAGGGTACAAGGAAGTCTCATGGAGCAGAAGCACAGCTGCTTTCCTCACTCCAGAAATCTTTCTTTTGCTATTATTACCCTGCAAAAATACTTTCCATAATAGCAAAGTAAAATATGCTTCTAACTGTAAAAACAATTAGAGAATGATTCAGATAGTTTCACACCAATTATCTCCTGTAAACATAAATAAAAGTCAATAAACCTCACAGTATTGGTTAAGACCCCTTATATCACCTTCAAATGTAACCATGTTTAGGTTTTTCCAGTGTGTATCTTCTGGCCTATCTGCTAAAAGTATCCACTGTATTCAAGATTGCCTTTCAAGTTCAATTCGATATAAGCAGTAGAAGCAGTGCTCTTTTCAGTGAGGGGAGGAGAAGGGAGGAAAGACTGATGTGACGTACATAACTGATGATTGGTGATACCACAGGTACTTTTGCTGAAAAAATTGGGTTTACAATACCCATGGTAATAAAGCATCTCCAGCCTCTATGGTCTAATCAGTCATTTGTTTCAGTGCTGACATATCATGCAAAAATCTTTTAGCTAATCTCAGGCAAAAGCTACCATAACTCACAGAAGTAGACAGATTGATATAAAATTATGAGTTTCCACAAGACATAACCTATTGTACACGCACAGGAAGGAATATTTTTACAAAGAATGGCTACAGATCAAGAAATAAAGTACAGTGCATGTTTAAGATAAAAGCTATCAGCAGCTATGAGAGAAGCAGAAATTTATTAAAGATGGGTAAAGCACAGTTGTCCAGGATTGCTAATGATGCACGCATTTTAAAAGTACATTTCCAATGCTTGTTCACTGTTACTTTCAAAAACTTCAAGGTGAATGTATTAATTGATTATATGCTACTGTGAAAATGGCTTCTACAATTCATTGTCAGAGTTCTACTTGAGGATTCATTAAATTGGATGGTATTGATATTTTTTTTTTTTAAATAGTTACTGGAAAATATTGTCCAATGTAAGACAATAAATTCAGAAGTCAAAATTTGCTGCCTCTTACACACCATGAGTAATATCTAAATCTAAAAGCATTTAGGAGTTACTTCAGCAAAATCATATACGAGGGTAACATTAAATTAGTATACAATAATAAAGATGTCTGCAGACAATAAAAAAGAATTAGGCTAATGAAGGCAGTACATTCTATAAACCTCTGGCAAATAAGTTCCACAAAATTTTGCTGGAGAGATTAATGTAGTCACCAGATCAACCACTTACCCACTTTTTTTGCTATCATACCTCTTTTCCAGGGACAGCAGATGTGGATCTGCTGTGAACCTTCCTTACCACACTTGTGGGGGGCTGGGGGGGAGGAGTATATATTTGCTACTCCAGTTGTTTATTTACTTAATACAAGAGCAAGCCCTTACAGCTGTTGTGTCCAAGTCCATACTGAGTAGTGTATTGCATGGAAGAAGGGAGAAGCACCTCAGAAACACCAGCTTTTACACATTGAAGTCTTGCTTAGCAATAATTTACACATTTTCTCTTGAAGGGCTGAGGCATAATGAGATCTTAATGATACCCTGTAAACTCTCTAGGAACACTGATCCACTACTCTGATAAGCTAAATTCAGTTAGTAGATAACAGTAGAATTGAAAATCAAATTTTTGAAACACCAATGTCCACACATATCTGTTCTCAAGCAATCATTTGTTGTTCGTGTGTAGTCTTACATAGCAGTAAATGAAATTAATAAAATCCCTCTGTGAGAACTTCTCTATATACAAATAGTGTTTAAACAAGCAACTGCTGTCTTTTATTGTGATTCTTACAACCACCTCCACCCCTCTCTTGTGGAAGAAACCATGCACAAGAAATGGCAAAAGAATACTTCCAAGCATCACTGTCTGTTGAATGATAAACCAGGCAGCATACATGAATCCTCAACCTGCAGTCCTACAGAAACTTACTTGATGACATTCTGGAAAACTTCTTCCCAGAAATAGCACCCCCTTCTAATCTGCTGCCTCTTCATCTTCTCTCCTCTCCCCAAAACCCACACCTGTTTCCAACGAATAGCTTTTAACATGCATCCTCTTGATATTTTCAAACAGGAAACAGAAAATGAAAGAAGTTCACATTTCCTAACATCAAAGAGTCAGCCTGGGAGCCATTCCACCAGTACTCCAAAGGAGTCTAGTGTGAAAAGAGGGAGAGCAATCTTTGAAAAGATGTCATCAGAAGATGGCCACAGCAACAGCTCTGAAGGTTAGTTAGCATTAGCATGTTGATCTCTTGTCTCACTTTAAGGCAGCGGTCTCTAAACCTTTCCAATGATGCACCACTATCATTAAAACACTTTTGAGCATATGTGAGTATGTATTTATTCACAAACTCTACTAATGTATTACGGCAACATACACATCAATTGATATTAAAAATACTAAATAAGGGTGATGGATGAAATTTAAAAAAATCCTTTCAAATATGTTTAGTTACAAAAATTTGTTCTTCCTGCATCCCAATGGATTGTCTTCTACAGCATTGGCTTGATATATCCTAGTTTGGAGACCACTGCTTGAAAGTATCAAAAGTGTCTATATCTGTGTTTTGGTTTGTTTTAACAGAGAAAGAACATGGATTATACAAGTTTCTGACAGAAAAATCACTTATCGACTTGTGAGCATCCAGGACTTAACTTTATGTAAAACAATAGATTACCCAAAAAATAGCACAAAGAGGCTTGTCCACTCTGACAATAAAATCAATAAGCTATCTACGCAGTATCAATCACTATGACTCCACTCTTTTTTAAAATGAAGCGTTTAGCCTGCAAGTTTAGGAATTCCAGACTCCATCTGATCAAAGGGAAAAGGAAATTACAGTGCACAAGACCCTTTTTAGCTAATGTTCCTAATTTTATTTATGCTCATTGTTCATATTAAACATATGATCTTTTATTGGTTTAACTTTCAGCCACTGGTTCTCTTTTTTTCCTTTTTTTTTTTATCTTACCAAATTAAAGAGCTTCTTCTTGGAAGGGTAATCATGTATCATAATCACATCAGCCCATAACCTTCTCTTCCATCAACTAGATTCAGCTGTCATTCTTCATGTGGGAGTATTCTGTGGCTCTTCTCTACATCTTCTCAAGTCTTTCAGATACTTTTTTTATAATACAGTTTTAAGGTCCTTTTTTGTTTTGCTTCTCCTTTTAGACTCTCCTTTCAAGCCTTCCTTTTTCCTCTCTAACAGAATAGAATCCACCACTCCACACCCACTTTGCCTCTGAGTCTAAATTGGGCACAGCATGTTTCAGAAGCATTTTTTTTTTGTCCACCAGGAATAACAAAGAATATGAGCTATGTTAAAATGCACAATCAACAATTCATGCCTCTTACAAATGAAGCTTTTTCTAAAAATGTGACAGACCCATAGGGGATAATGTTTTTTGATGCTCCTGTGAGAGCTATAATACCCCATTTTGCATTCAGAGACTCTTATGAGAAGTAAATTCCCTATAGACTCATTTGACTGTTTGAAAGCACTGGTGAAAACTCTTAAACTTCTAATACCTGAACTTAGGCACTGAAATCTGCAACTCTGCACTTGAATAAATATTCAGATCCTGAAAAATATAAGATAATTCTGATCCTCAGATTATTTTTCCCATTATCATCAAATCTGAGTTTTCTATAACCGGTGATAATATATGTCAGCGTGCTTCAATTTTTCAGCAAGAAACACTAAAATGCTGTGGAACTTTATAGCTAGATGTTTCAGTTATGACAAAAAACTTATTTTCTTAAAGGAGGTATCAAGCAACTTTCACAGCAAGCTCTATGACTGAGTACCAATAATTTATATTTCTCCCCTGAAAAGCAGTAAGGCAATGCACATACTGCTGTTCAACCTATCCTGAAAACCTAGAGAAACTGGGACAAACCCATAAGGAATAACTAGTGTAGTCATATCATTGGAAAAATATGGCAGAAAGACAGGATTTGTCAGTCCTATCATGCACAGATTTGTCAAGCTCCATTTACTTTAGAGAATTGATGGAACTTATCGTTAATAAAAGAATTAAATTCTGTGACATAGATACTATTACATGAGTCCCACATGTCAAAGGCAAACAGGTTTGTGTTGGCATACCTCACCTTGTTAAACATAAGGCTCTTCTTACAGATTCTTTCATCAAAACCACACATTTATTCTCTGAACAAATTGAAAGATATTACATCATTAAGTGCACTTGAATGGGCAAAATTATAGAGCAAAAGGAGCAAAACGAATGAGCAAAAGTTTAGATCATATAATCTCTCATATCAGCACAGAGTTTCACATTATGTTATAAACCAGCTAGCTTCTAAAGAGAGGGCATTTCCAGTTTTAAAGCTAACAAGAGAATAGTTTCCATTACCTTTACTCCCCAGGTGGCTAATAATATGTATCTATTAAAATGTTTTTTAAAACAGCCCATTAAATTCATTGGCCCCAAATCAGCAAGGAATTAAATCACATCTCTAGCTTTAAGCACAAGTATTCCTATTGCACTTAATGAGACTATACACATGCTTATGATGAGATAGAATCCAACAATACCTTCTTGAATGAGAATAATACCAGGAAAATTTTTAAAATCTTAAACATTCCTGTAAATTAAAGCAACCTTCAACACCTAAACAGCTAAACAGTTTTACAGTGAACATTCAGAAAGACCAGATATACCTTGGAATTCTTCCTTCCTTGGTGAGCTATTCCTTCCCTGGTACTCTGTTCTGTCCCAGGTGAACAGATAGCTTTTTGGAAAGTCTCTTCTGTGGTTGCATTTCATAATGTTGAAAGGAAAGAGTAGGTATTTCAAAAGAAAATTCTGTATCTTTTGTGTTCTCACTTACTGCCATAGTATAACAACACAATACTCAAAAGTGAAACAACTCAGCTAAGAAGAAACGTGATTGACCAAGCACAAGTTTTTTACAATACGTATTCCTTCCAGAACAAGGATTTGACCCTTGAAAATGCAATACAAACCTCAGGCCCTAAAACTAGCTACCAAGTTCCATGTTATACTGATGGGGATAAATCAAAATCAGTCCTGGCTCTTTGCTTGCTCCAGGAAAGGATCCAGTGGAGCTGGTCTCCACTGAGTGGTATATTTCAGGAGACTGGGAAATGTGTCTTTAAAAAAATATTAATAAATAAATAAAAAATTCCTAGGAAAGGATTTTGAAGATTCTTTTTCTTTCTATAGAGAAGACCAATCTGTAAATGGTATGAGTTTGTACTCATTGTACTCATACCATACAATGGTAGAAAAGGTAAGTGCACTCTAGTATGTCCTTGGTGGTTTATATGCACATTATGAGATAGCCACACTAGAAGCTACTAATTTCCTAGCTAAATTATGGTGAGTTGATTTGATTAATTTAATAAATCTGGGAATGATCAGAAAAATGAAAAATAATAAATTAAAAAAAAAAAAAGCAGCCAAAA